>CAKAKR010066844.1:0-66487 GCA_916700685.1 Adelosebastes latens | reverse complement strand
GCTTCACTGGCAGAGCAGCAGCCTCACTAGCAGAGAGCAGCAGCCTCACTAGCAGAGTAGAAGCCTCACTAGCAGCGAGCAGCAGCCTCACTAGCAGAGAGCAGCAGCCTCACTAGCAGAGTAGAAGCCTCACTAGCAGCGAGCAGCAGCCTCACTAGCAGAGAGCAGCAGCCTCACTAGCAGAGTAGAAGCCTCACTAGCAGCGAGCAGCAGCCTCACTAGCAGAGAGCAGCAGCCTCACTAGCAGAGTAGAAGCCTCACTAGCAGCGAGCAGCAGCCTCACTAGCAGAGAGCAGCAGCCTCATTGAGCCTCACTAGCAGAGCAGCCTCACTAGCAGAGAGCAGCAGGCTCATTCAGCCTCACTAGCAGAGAGCAGCAGCATCACTAGCAGAGAGCAGCAGCCTCACTAGCAGAGAGCAGCAGGCTCATTCAGCCTCACTAGCAGAGAGCAGCAGCCTCACTAACAGAGAGCAGCAGCCTCACTAGCAGAGAGCAGCAGGCTCATTCAGCCTCACTAGCAGAGCAGCAGCCTCACTAGCAGAGAGCAGCAGGCTCATTCAGCCTCACTAGCAGAGCAGCAGCCTCACTAGCAGAGAGCAGCAGCCTCATTGAGCCTCACTAGCAGAGAGCAGCAGCCTCATTGAGCCTCACTAGCAGAGAGCAGCAGCCTCACTAGCAGAGAGCAATAGCCTCACTAGCAGAGCAGCCTCACTAGCAGAGCAGCCTCACTAGCAGAGAGCAGCAGCCTCACTAGCAGAGCAGCCTCACTAGCAGAGAGCAGCAGCCTCACTAGCAGAGAGCAGCAGCCTCATTGAGCGGCTCTTTGACTGAATTCAAATCACCTCGAGCTGAAGACCTTCGAACAGCTGATGGAGCTGCTGACGTCGCACAGAGCCGTGTAGCCGGGATCCCGAGCCGTTTCCCGCTCCACGTGAAAGGCGTAGAGAGACAGCAGCACGCCCAGCAGGCAGACGAGGAGCCGGGCTATTCTCTCCCACCGAGGGGTGGACACTCTCAGGACGGGCGCCGCCATCACTCTCTGGCCTTAGCTGGAGACACGCATACATACGCAGAGCAGAGCGCTGCCGGAGACACAGACAGAGACTGCGACGTGGAGAGATGACGTCAGCACGTGATTCACCGTGAGGGGCGGGGCCGCTGGGAGGAGGAGCTCAACACAGAGCATCATATAAACACTGGTTTATATACCACTATGAGGACACTTTAATCATATCATATGCAAGCAAATAAGGTCATATATAGGTTTATAACAATGCACAATGTTAAATTATTTATCTCATATAACCCATGCAAAAATCTGATATATGGCCATATATGAACACATATATTAAAGGCAAGGAACAGGGCAATTCAAAGTGCTTTACATAAACATTCAAGAACATTGCGACAAAGTGCAAAAGAACATTAAGACATAATTAAAACAGTTATAAAAACGTAAAAACAATAAACATTAGAAAATAAAAACAAGCTAAAAATAAAAGCTAGGATAGAAGCTAAATTAGAGTATAACACACGAGTAAAAGCTCTAGTGCAGTATAAGATCATTATCTGGTTTAATAAAAGGCAGCAGCAAACAAGAAAGTTTAAGCTTTGATTTCATACTCACTGCTGCTTTAGTATATGATTCAGTTATATACTGATACTCATATTAGGGATCCAAATATATTATAATATGTAATGTTCTTATATGTAACATTTATGTAGCATCAACATGTTACAGTATAGTGCATAAATATAAAATCTTTATTCATAAATAGACAAATGAATGAATTTGTTAAAATGAATGTTAACTTTGTACATGGACACGGGACAAAGAAATCATACAAAGTGAAATAACATCAACAAATAGCAATCTGGCATCATTGGGCAAAAATTCCAATCCAGAGAGAGAGCGTTTCAATTGGCTGTTCATTCAGCGGAGGCAGCTGTCAATCACACGGTATCTACGATCAAACGGTCAAACTAGGCAGCGCTGATCAAATATGAATTATCTTGTAGTGTACTGTTTAGTTGTAAAATTAAAAAAGTTTGATCCGGCTTGTGGGCGGTGCTTGGTAACTTTCTCATTTTACAGCTAAACAGTACACTACAAGATGTTTCTGAAAACATTTTATGTGAGAAATAGGCATTACAGTAACAAAATATGAATTCATATTTGATCAGCGCTGCCTAGTTTCACCGTTTGATCAGAGTTCACGAGTGATTGACAGCTGCTCAGAGACGGCAAGGCTCCAGCTCGGCTCTGATTGGTTGTTTTCCTCCGGTCTGTGAAATCTTGCAGATGCCATTAGGAGCACCGGAGGACACAGAGGCACATGATTTTTTTCAGATTACCTGTTTCATGCACTTGGATATAGTAACCCTTTTATAAAAATAACTTTTTAAAATCATATTTTCTCCAATTCTACCCACTGCTGCTTTAAATACTGATTGGTTGTTTGTGAAGGGATCAATTTTTCAGTGAAGGGTTGCAACTAATGATTATTTTCATTGTCGATTAATCTGTTGATTATTTTCTCGATTAATCGATTAGTTGTTTGGTCTATAAAATGTCAGAAAATGGTGAAAAATGTCATCCCAAAGCCCAAGATGACGTCCTCAAATGTCTTGTTTTGTCCACAACACAAAGATATTCAATTTACTGTCATAGAGGAGGAAAGAAACCAGAAAATATTCACGCTTACATTTGATTTTTTTTTCTTAAAAAAATACTCAAAACCGAGAAATCAATCATCAAAATAGTTGCCAATTAATTGAATGATTGTTGCAGCTCTCTTATCAGTTTTATCTTAATTTATAATAATATATCACTATTTAGTTGTTTTATTATATTTTGTATTATTAATCTGGACATGCCAAATTGACAAGCATATATATAATATATGATTCAGTTATATACTGATACTCATATTAGGGATCCAAATATATTATAAAATGTAATGCTCTTATATGTAACATTTATGTAGCATCATGTTACAGTATAGTGCATAAATATAAAATCTTTATTCATAAATAGTCAAATGAATGAATTTGTTAAAATTAATGTTAACTTTGTACATGAACAAGGGACAAAAGAATCATGCAAAGTGAAATAATATACTGATACTCATATTAGGGATCCAAATATGTAATGTTCTTATATGTAACATTTATGTAGCATCAAAATGTTACAATAAAAAAAAAATCATGCAAAGTTAAATAACATCATCAAATAGCAATATGTTCTAATATCCAGAACAATGTGTCCACATTTCCTCAGTCAGAAAGAGTCCCAGCCAGATCACGTGACTCCTTGTATATAAACACAGAGTGACTTCATCTGTTTACTCTCAGAGACTCACAGACTCAGAGACTCGTCTGCTACAGAAGAACTGCTGCTCTCTTTGTCTCCTAATGGCGACAGACATGGAAAGATTCGTCTCCTTCGAGGAGACATATTACGACCAATACGACTACTATAACCTGCTGGAGTTCTCGTGTCATGCTTGTGGAAAAGGCAGATCCAAGAGAGAGATCGAGCTGAACACAAACCGCCATGTCCCTGCAGGACACGAGAGGAAGATAGCTGAGAAACTTTACAACAGCGAGATGAAGCGCAGGAGAACCAAGAGCTGCTCTTCTTGATGGACTATTATATCCTCTGATGTTTACAGGTAACTATGTGCATTTATAGTCTGGAAAATAGTGTTTATTCGGTGTTGAAAACCTCTTTATTTGTTCAACAGTCGGCCTTTGTGATAGAGAAAAACAACCTCCTCCTACTGGGATATTTGCATAACTAACAACGAGATCCTGCAGACTGAAAGCAGATTACTGCCATAAATGTGTCAGGTGATCAACACCTGCTGTTGTTGTGATCACAGTTAATTGCTGCAATCTATGTTTGGTAATACTAGTTTGCTTTGTTCCACCTGTTAGGCCACTCTGATAGGTAGAGACATAACAGGCCATATCTAGCCAAAAATATGTATTTTATTATTATTATTATATATACTGTATATATATATATATATATATAATTAAATATGATTGTTATGATTATTTAATAATAAATATAAATAAAATGTATTTTATTTTATTTTTATTATTATATAATTAAATATGATTATTGTGATTATTTAATAATAAATATGAAAAACTAATTTTATTATATTATTATTATTATAATATTATATATAATTAAATATGATTGTTATGATTATTTAATAAAACATGTGAAAAATATATTTATTTTATTATTACTATATTTATATAATTAAATATGATTATTATGATTATTTAATAATAAATATGAAAAATATTTTTTATTTTATTATTATTATTATAACATAAATAAACAATGGGTCACTGATATTGTTGGCTTAAAAGTGTTTAGTCAGTTTCACTACAATTTACACTTTTATTAACAAATAATTGCAGCCGGGAAGGTGAAAAAGGTGTGAGAAAGAGAGTTACAGGGGTGAAAAGTGTATTTATTTATTTATTTATTTGTTCATTTGTTACCTCAATGTAGAAAATGAGGAAGGGCGCCCACCAGCATTTTTTTAACTATTATTTTTTTTATTTTATTTGGCGCCCTAGGCGACTGCCTGTATGGCCTATGCCTTCTGAGCCATATAGGTCAAGCATTTCCATTTTTGTAAGTTTTATTCACCTATTCTATTTTTATCATAATAGAAGGAGGAATAACTGTGATGATACTTTTGATACCTTAAAATTGAAAAAAAAAAAAACTGGATTAGATAAAATTGGATTAGTAGTTGACTCAGGCCAGCATAGTTAAAAAAATTTAAAAAATCTAAAAACGATTAGTCAATTAATCTCTTAGTCAACCAACAGGAAATTAATAGGCAATTTTAGATAATTAGGCTTACTCATTTGAGTAATTTTTTAATGCCAAATAATTGCTGTTCTCAAATGTGAGAATTTCTTGTTTGTTTGTTTGTTTTATCCTTTGGCTTTTAAACTGTTGGTCAGACAAAACTAACAACTGGAATGTGTCAACTCTGGGAAATAGTGCTAAACATTATTTTCTGACATTATTCTGACAAATAATCTGCAGATGAAGAAGAAGGCTATAATGACAGGATGTGATTTGTGATGACCATTTAATTCTGATACGCACACAGACCTGGACACAAAGAAGTTGGATTCCTGATGTTGACTATGGCCACGGCTGTCTGCCTTTCCTCCCTGACCCAGTGAACGGAGCGCTGTGACACGCCGGGTACCTGCCCACCAATCAGTCACGAGACGGCTCTCCATTCCATCCTCTGTAGCAAGACCTGCTACTCTCAAGTTACAGCTGTGTAAGAATAGTTTGTGTTGAGATATATAGGTCAGTGGTGGTGTGTGCTTGATAAATATATATATATATATAGATGTGGTCATTTATGTGGGTGCAGAATATATTATACTGTATTATTTTTGATTCAATAAAAACTGATGCTAATTAAACCAGTTTGGATTGTTTTATTTCTACTGCTCATAACTGAATACAAATGGAAAATGTGTATTTTAATACAACATGTTTAGTTCCGTTAAGTAGGCTGCAATACAGGTTTGTTACTGTTTTGTGTTTTTAGTTTCTCTAAAAGCAGAATTTATTCCTCCGTCCGTCACATTAGGACCAACTATCTTCCTTCTCTCTATGGATTCCTCCCTCCCTCCCTCAGGAGGAATGAGGGCCGGCTCTGTTTACTTTTTGTATCCCAGAGGAGTGTCATGCACATGCAGACACCAAGGTCAAGAGGCAGTTCTTTCAAGAATGCTCAAGTGGCCTGCAGCCTAGAAAAGAGATTTGTTTGTGCATTTTGAATTGTATGATAATTTTGACTGATATGAGCTATTTGGGGCATCACTTGACTTGATTGTAACGAATAATTGATAATGTAACGAAGTAATTAGGCCTGTCAAAGTTAATGCAATAATTACGCAGAAACACAAGTTTGTTTTAACGCCACTAATTTCTTTAACACATTAATGCAATTGATATTTCGGAGGTTGTAGCGGGCTCAGTTTTAAAGCTAAAGTGAAGATACTGGCATCATATGAAACTAGACAACCTGAGGAATCCATTGGTACCAACCATGTCATAGCTTGTCGGGAAGGAGGTTAGATAATGCTCCAAACATATGCTACATTTTGGCGAGGAAAAACTGGCATGGCCATTTTCAAAGGGGTCCCTTGACCTCTGACCTCCAGATGTGTGAATGAAAATGGGTTATATGGGTACCCACGAGTCTCCCCTTTACAGACATGCCCACTTTATGATAATCACATGCAGTTTGTGGCAAGTCATAGTCAAGTCAGCACACTGACACACTGACAGCTGTTGTTGCCTGTTGGGTTTCAGTTTGCCATGTTGTGATTTGAGCATATTTCTATGCTAAATGCAGTACCTGTGAGGGTTTCTGGACAACATTTGTCATTGTTTTGTGTTGTTAATTGATTTCCAATAATAAATATATACATACATTTGCATAAAGCAGCATATTTATCAAGCATATCTCCCTTTAAGGTACATTTTGAATAGATAGAAAATGTGGGATTCATTTGCGATTAATCAATTGACAGCCCTAGAAGTAATACTTCGTTACAGTACTTAGCCTAAGTATTTTTTTCTGAAGTATCTGTACTTTATTTGAGTTTTTATACTTCTGTCAACTTTCCCTTTTACTCCACTACATTTCCTAAATAACGTGTACTTTTACTCCGGTACATTTCCCCTAAGCATCGTCATTACTCGTTACTATTGCAGGCATGCAGGTTTGGTGAATCAGCGGTTCTAGCTTGCAAGTTACATAATTCACGTGATGTGCAAGTACAAACAAAGTGCTCTCAAAGCCTTACATAAGTTTCGAATTCTGCTCAAATCCAGGCAGGCTGCATGTCAGATCATGCTGGAAAAACTGTATTTTGTTCTTTCAATCCTTTTAAGTTGTGAAGACTTTGTTATTCAAGTGTAATGTAGCCTCCATTATTAAGGTGGTATACATGTTAAGAGGAAAAAACTTCATAAATCTCAAAATTGTGACTTGCTTGCTTTTTTATTAACAGCATTTACTTTTACTTTCAATACTTAAATATACATTTAATATCAGAAAATTACTTTTGATACTTAACTACAGTAAATATCAGATACTTTAAGATTTAATAGGTGACTTTAACTTCTACTAAAGTCATTTTCTGGTTAAATATCTGTACTTTTACTCAAGTGTAGCTTTAAGGGACTTCATCCACCACTGTTTCCCCTATCCAATAAGGCTCCTAAATCATATGTCTTTACTGTATGATAATGAGGACTAAGCTGTGACAATTCAAAGTACAGTATATGCATCTGCAGGTTGTGGAAAGTACTCTGCAGTGAAAAAACAAAAACAATTACATAAATAAATGATGAATGAAAAGGTTAATTGTTCTTCAGCCGAACCAGAAGCTTGCCAATTTACCAGTGTTTGGATTTAATAAATTGGACTACAGGCTGAACCGTGGGTGAAGTCATGCTTTTATTTTGAAGGAAGGATTTCCCAGCCGGAAGCGATATTCATTCACTTCCGGGTCTTCACACATGCGTGAGCTGCTGCTTCCGAGCAGATAAACTGAATTATTCTTCATCATTTATTTGTTGTTCTACTCTTCAGGATGCAGTTATGCAGAGTGTGCAGAGAACAGACGCCGAAATACAGATGTCCAGCCTGCAAAATCAGATAGTAAGTCTCTTTAAATAACTTTAGTCTGTGAGCTAGCCTCCAATTAGCTTCCAAGTTGTTTGGCTAAAATTAAAAACAGATATTTTAGAATAACGTACAGTAGCCAGATTATGTTCTGTTGTTATGGTACATCAGTAAGTTTGTTGGACATAACTTAAAATAGTACATTATAAAAAATAAATACAAAAAGCAGCCTTTTATCCACCAAGAGCTGACATTAAAGCTAAACTATGGTACAGTGCTGTAACTTAAAGGTCCCATATTGTAAAAAGTGAGATTTTCATGTCTTTTATATTATACAGCGGGTTTAAGTGCTATATAAATACTGTGAAAGTATCGAAGCGCTCAATATACGGAGAAAAACACACAGCCAGTATTCAGAAACCGGCGTTTGAAACAAGCCGTCAGGATTTCTGTCCATTTGTGATGTCACAAATATACAATATATCGACCATTACACCGTTCTAAACGTAAACATTCTAAATGTGTCCCAGTTTATTTCCTGTTGCAGTGTATGTGAATGACATCAGCTGACAGAAAGTGAACATGGACCCAAACTGTTGCCTAGCAACGCAATTCCGTTGCAATTCCATTGAAATGCACTAAAACGGAGCGTTTCAGACAGAGGGTAAATACAGGTATATTCAGACAGACAGTATGAGGAAAATAACGTTTTTTTTTAACATTACAGCATGGAAACATGTTCTAGTAGAAACACAAAATATGAAGTATGAACCTGAAAATGAGCACGATATGGGACCTTTAACGTTTGTTTGTAAGTATGTTCACTTCAAAACATGGGAAAACAAAGATTTCATAATCGAGAAAAATATGCGCATTACAGACCATGTCACTGACTTAAAGTAATGTCCTTAAAGTTACACGTGAAAACCAATGTGGGCATCAACACCACATGGGACAGCAGCCTGCGTAGGTCAAAACCATTTGCGTTTTGACGTCATAAACCACACCATGAATTGGATTAATTAATTAATTCATCCATTAATTTAATCAATCTGATTTTTAAATTAGAAAACACTTACTTGCTTATTAATAGATGGAAGCCAACATCCCGTTAGAATAATCACATTTAAACACGTTAACATTAGACACAGTATGTTAATATACGTACTGATGTCACTGTTTATTACCTTGATCCAGTGTTGCACAGAGGTTATTATCATGATCTGCCAGATACATTTCTGTTTTTAATTGTTTTTTTTCTCTTACAGTTGTTCACTTGTCTGTTACAAGAGGCATAAAGGTAAATGAGCTTATGTCAGTATTATAGTGATGTACTGTTTAGACACTCAGAGGACATATTACGCTGCTCGTCATCCATTGATCCACCATCATAATTCTCTGTTTGTTCATAGACACTTGCCTTCCTTCTGAGCAGCCTGCACCTGCTGATCCTGGAGCTAAGGGTTCTTTCAACACTGGTAAGTTGTTATTTCTCTGATCATCCGTGTGATTAATTTTTTTTAATTGCGTGTCCTCATCAGCCAGCAAGAACACTAATCAAATATATTATAATAGGTGAGGGTGGGCACCTTATTTAATCATGAGACAGATAATAAACAATATACTAATCCACTATCACCAAGTTGTCATACATTACACTGCGATAGAGACTAGAGTAGGTAGGTGGTGGAAATATTTGTTATTTAAAGTTGTCAAAATTGTGTTAATTGTCCCTTTTAGTAGATTAAGTCACAGCAAAGAGTGGCTGTGAGATGAAGTGATTGAAATACCACAGTCCAACTTTCACAGTTTTCCAATGCCCTGTGTGAAAAGCACTTTTTGCTTTCCTGTCTTTGCAGAGACGTGGTCTGTTGAGGATCTTCTGCATGCAGATGACGTCACTGACAAAGTACCTCTGCAGAGGCTCCAGCTGTTAGGTATTAATCCAACAGTACCTTTCATCTGCTCTTAACACTATTGGCAGCAGCACCACGTCACATGTTCCTTCATCTGACACTTGTATTTACTAAAAAGTCCTTTCTCTACAGGTCAGTCAAAAGAGCTGAGAGATCTTCTTTGCAATCCTCATCTGAGACAGTTACTGCGCTCCATCGACAGCGCCGACAGCAAAGACGACGCGATGAAGGCCGCCATGCAGGAGCCTCTGTTTGTTGAATTTTCAGATCGGAGTTTGAAAATTGTTGAAAAGAATTAAGCAAAATCATAAACATCCAATGAAGCTGGTGATTTGTAAAACTGAACCTGCATCAGTTTGTCTATCAGATCACTTTTGATTCTATTTTTTTGTATAAAGTCTTGGTATCGACATGTTTTATAGTAATTTCTTTTTATGCAGCTTCCTGTCCTGTGCCTTGCAGTGCTACAGTTTGTATATAGTGTTCAAATAAATGCTGCAATGTTTTAAAACAAAGTCAGTTCCTGATTCAAAAGTAAAGGCTTTACAGTGTAGGTAAAAAGTCACTTGTGGAATGGTTGATCACAGGTTTGAGGTGAAAGGATAATAAACATTTTATAACACTGATATTTATTTTAACAAAACAGTCATTTAAATATGAACATTTCATTGATCCCTTGGTACCACTGACAAAACAGTTACAGATTTCAAATTACAAACTGTCATAACGACACAATGACACAGTTCGGTGAATCTATTGCTGGAAAAGGTTAAAAAGATAAATTATTTAGGGAGCAAATGAAGATATGAAAGGAATCAAAAGCTAGGATGATTAACGCTTTAGTGTTAAACGTTTTGTAACATTACTTATAGCAAAAAGACGTTTTGAATATTAAAAGTATGAATATAGTAAAACTTGGCTATAATAACATGTTTGTTCTGCCGCACGAAACACTAGTGTAAAAAGACTTTGGTATGTTATACAGTACTTCCATTAATGCTTTGGACTGCAGCAGATAAAAATCCACACAATGTGGTTTAGTCAAACATTTTACAGATGTGCATATTAGAAAAAAACCTTTATCGAACAAAAAAAAGCAGCTATTTGAATAAACCTGGGTTCATTCTTTTCCCTGTTTCACACCAGTCATGCGTCTGCTTGTTTGTTGCTATATATGAGCAGTAGTGTGGTTTTAATGTGCAATATGTGCTTTACATGTGCAATACTTGCTTAATTACTATTTTTCCCACCGGCATAAATCACACTCAAAATAATGGATGTTGTGATAACATCTGCAATAGACCCATGTGTTTTTACACCCAAAATAAATCTATAAAAATCACACATAAATAATCACCCTTAAATAAATACTTATACTAACAGCCCATTTGTGATTTGAGTGTAGATTTTAAGAAAGGCACTCGATACTTTGATCAGCAGTCCTCTGTTTAAATGTGCTAAAGTTGTGCCATATAATTTCAGCTCTCCAGACAGGGACTAAGACTTTATAAAAAATGATTTTGTTTGTCTTGTCCTGCAGTGACATCGTCATAATCCAAACCCCATTCATTGTTTTCTATATATATCTTATCTCAGGTGTGGCAGGTCAGAGGTCAGTGTTTCTGGACAGTCTACTGTCTGAGATTTAGATTTTTTTTTTTTAAGTCCTTGGAGCCTGAAGGCGACCGCAGATTATTCATGATAAAATCAGGTTCACGGCACAGTGCATAATCTCACCTGACCTCCTGGTATGTTAAAATATTATTATGCCATGGTGCAGGTTTTGCAGGTCGTTGCAACCTTGTATAACACAGAGTGAGATGAACTTTGGCATTCTTTAAAAAAAAAATGTAGCTGTAAATGACGACTATAAATACAAAAAGATAGCATAGAATACCAGGTTTGTTCCCTCTGTTAAATTATGGAAGAGCAGCCAGACTGTCCTCAATCTGTGTCCATGGAATCAGCCTTTAGTGTTCTGCGAAGGGGGAACTCTTATAAAGTTTTCTCTAGCAGGATGGCGTTGAATCCTGTCACGTCACTTTTCATGTCTGGTTGCCTGTCAGCATAGAGAAGTGGAGATCGCTGACAGTGCAGCTTTACAGATCCCTGAGTAGAGAAGAAAAATCTCAAATGACCAATCCTAAAAATCATCCAGATGATAGAAACATGATGGGAGATTTACAGTATGAGCCCTCACCTTGGGTTGAGCCCGTATGGAGGCTAGCTCCTCCGAGTACTGGTTGGGCTTCACCTTATACCCCCCTGTCCTGGAGGGCAGGTTGAGGGAGGCCATCACAGACACCATCTTCTGGAAGCCCGTGGCGGTCAGAGACATGGTGATGGTAGGGGCCGAGGCCAGCGCCAGGCCCATGGGCCACCCTCGCACCGGGACAGGCTCCGGGATGGAGGAGAGCTGCACCGAGCCGCGCTCCCTGACAACAGGGTTCAATGTTGGCTTGTCCTCCTCCACAAGGTCCTTTGGATCATCCAGTTCAGCATCAGCCAGGGATTTCAATAGTGCCTGCCACAAAAACAAAACTAATTTACATATTATCTATAACTCCTTGTTTATTTATTTATTTAACAGCACCAATGCACACAAATAAACATCGGTATAAATGCGAAAGTCAGCCAAAAGTCAGACACGAGCCAACCCTGGTTCCAACTGACGCTGACTCATGTGACATCACTTGAGGACATTTATCAGGTTTTGTGCAGCTCGCTCTGGAGCCACAAAAGGCTGAAGAACGAGCAAGAAAACATAAGATGCGATATGTGTTCTTTCCAAATCTCACCCTCCACTTCCTCCAGGTGTTCTGGATGACTGAAGCTGCTCTGTTCCATCTCCGGTTCCGCCCCCTGACCAGCCAGGACCGCACCACTGCAGGAGGCATAAAACACATTCAGCATCTGACCAAGCCATTCATTCTGCAAGTTTAATCTGTGCATTGTGTTTACAAATGTTTACATGCCCCCATTCAGAATGAAGTATCTAAAGAACATCTGTCATTAACAGTTAATCGGATGAGCTATTGTGGCAGCTTCTGTCGGCCTGCAAACATTGTGTACAGACTCCGCCAGCTGGTTCCTGTTGGCCAGACAATCGGGTCAAAGGCAGCAGACTCCGTGGGAGTGAGGCCACAGAGATCTACTGATTCCACTCAGTGGTACCTGGCCAGGGCATTAAGAGTTTACCTGCTTGGATCAGAACGGCAGACTGCTGGCGGGTGCGACGTCTGCGGCGCTGGTACCGCAGCCAGCAGCACTGAATGGAGAAGGCACACCGAGACAGGATCTTCTTCCGCTGATCCTCCAGCAAATCGAGCTGTGAGACAACAGCGAGGCAGGTCAGTACTCCAAAAAAGACCAGAGCCCTTATTTGCTTTACAGGCCTGATAAGTAACTGAAACACCCAATAAGGACAATATGACCAGATCAAAAAAGAAATTCTTGGAAATATGTAGTAAATTAGCAAATTACTTCCCAGGCATTTCTGTTCAAAGTCATACATACACTTTAAATTATGTGTGTTTATATAAATGACTGACCATCAACTGGGTGAGGAAAACTTTAGTCCTTCCGCAGTGCACCCATGAATTGGGTTTTCCACTGTCAGGGTTGCGTGAGGGGTCAAACGCCTTGTGCTTTAACACAACGCTGAGGAGCTTCTCAACCTCTTGCCGAAGAGCGTCGTTGCTGTCGGCCTCCACATCTAAGACGGAGAGGAAATTAGCATTAGCGTGAAGCACTGGAGGCATAATTCAAGTCAGGGCAGAGCGGCACTTCAACTTTCTAGAGATTCACTGTTATTTGTTTGACAGTATGTCAGTCAGTGAGGTAAAAACTGGGTGAGCGTGAGAGAGAGCACAGAGAGATCCATCAGAATCAACAGAAGAGTTTCCACAGACACGGATATGATTACTCTGAGTTCAATGAATCCTTCAAACCTGATCATATTTGGCAGCCACTTATTAGCAGAAATCTAATAGTCATAACTATGTTTTCATTAGTGTATAATCACCTGAAACTAAGAAAAGTTGTGTTTTCGTTAGCTTAGAATGAGCCCTTCATATCCACAGAGGAAGCGGGTTTCTGTAACTTTAAGAGTCTACAGCGCCATGCTAGAGGATCTATGAGGCTCTACTTGAGCTAAATGCTAACAACAATGTTAACATGCTGATGTTTAGCATGAATAATGTTTACCATGCTCACCATCTTAGTTCAGTGTGTTAGCATGCATTTGCTAATTATCAAGTCAGGGGACCACCAGCGTTATTATAATTCCTCCTGAGGGGGAACATGCATGTGTACCAAATTTCATGGCAATGCATCCAATAGTGTTCAAGACATTTCACTAAAATCTGTCAACATCATGGTGGTGCTAGAGGAAAAGTAAGGCGATCACTAAAGCAAGTAAGACACATCCTCTGTGGACCATGAATGTCTGTACACAATTTAACAGCAAATCCATCCAGGAGTTGTTGACATATTCTAGTCTGGAACAAATATGTGGACAGACAGACCAACATTGGCATACATAGAGCCATGCTGCTAGCACGGTTAAAAAGCAGCTGAACAGTGTTAAGATGAATGTAAGTTCAAGCATACACTGATCAGGAGCGAGTAAAGAAACGTGAAACAACATGCAAAGCAAGCTCTGATAGACAGAGGTGCATGCATTTACCTGGAAAGTTCATAAGAAGTTGCAAATTTTGTTAGAAAGTCCTGTTTTTATACACCAAATGGAAAAGTCCCAGGAGAGTAGAGAACTGAGGATCACAGTTACTAAGAGGGCTAACGAAGGAAAAGGTGAATAAACCAGCAGACCTAAAGAGAGGAGACAAAATCACTCTTTGTCCACAGTAAACATGCCAAGATTGACCTTAAAATGATACCGCAACAAACTGTACTTACCAACACAATGAGTCCCTGACTTGAGACTTGAATATTTTGTGATCAGTCCATAACGTTGCATGAAGCCTTTGAAGGGAACTCTGTACAACAGAAATGACAAAGTCAACCAAAATCCAACAGAAACAAAGCGATACATTCAAAGGGATAGTTCAGGTGTTTTGAAGTGGGGTTGTATGAGGTACTTATCCATAGTCAGTGTATTATCTACAGTAGATGACGGTCAGGACACCCCCAGTTTGGAGAAACAGACAGGTACACCTGTCTGTTTCTCCAAATTTGGGGCTCGCTGAACACCATCTACTGTATCTAGTACACTGACTATGGATAAATACCTCATACAACCCCACTTCAAAACACCTGAACTATCCCTTTAAGATTAAGAGTTAACAAAGAAACATTTATTCACCTTATTGGAAAGCCAGCAGCACTGATATGAATAGTCTCCACAATCCCACAGGCCTCCAACTGCATGATAACCTAACAGCAGACAGGAAATAACCATTAAAACCTGTCCCTTTTGTGAAAATATAAAGCCTCTGTTGTCATGGTGGTACTGCTGAAATAGAGAGCATCTACCTCCTCCTTTTTGAAGGTCAGCGGCTTGCAGTCAGGGTTGGGTTTGATGCAGCGAGTGTAGTGAGGAGTTGTGGTGTGGAGGATCCTCATCAGGCTCTCCAGAGAGTTCTACAATCAGACATTAACATCATGACTAAACCCTCCCAGCAGGAACTCTACAGGCCCAAACAAGCTAATATAACCCTGGCGATAAAGGCTTTAATTGGCTCCCACCTTGAACTTGGAGACCACAGTGACTTTACTGAGTCCCTTGGTAGTCGGGTTCTCAGTTTCCTGGTCAGTGAAGATCTGGTGAAGCAGAGGGTTGTCAGACTTCTGAAGCAGGCTGATGAGCTCTGGTGGCACTGGGTCCTAAAACACAGAATCCAGAAGGAGATGAGTGGATGGATCGGTGGTCAACTTTCTGAACACAATTTAAAAAGTTGTTTCTTACAGTACACACCTTGTTTTTCTCCACCATCCCCTGTATCTGGTAGTTGACTTTGCCAGCGTAATGAGACACAGTGAAGTGCGGCTCCTTGCTGAACTTGTCCCAGCTGATGTTGGCGTTATCACGGAGCTCCTTCTCCAGACGAACCCTGAATGTCTTCGCGTCTGAGGCTCGATTAAGACGACTCTCCTGTGGGACAGGTGTGTAAAAAGTTGTCAACCTCCACTTACTACAGATACACACATTAATGATAATCAATGTACGGATTAACCAAGAAAATGACTGCATGGAAACAAAGGGTTAAAAGGGATGGAGGACAATTACTTATTAAAAAAAAATGACATAGTTTCAACGTAAAATGATAAATTATATAATTTCCTTTTCTTTTAAAAGAATATGATTTAAATGCAATTCCTCATAAATTTCAACTCTAATAGGAGGACATGTTTGATAAACCACTTCCATGGAGACCAGGAGGGCATAAATGGCAAGGAAAGTTAAAAAGTTATGTAACTGTCCGTTTTTTATATTTTTATTATTATTAGTTTGTTTTACCATTATTAGTGTGTGCTGTTTTGTTTGCTTTTGTGTGTGCGGGTTATGCAAGTTATTTTTATCAATAAAAAATGTGATAATTAAACAATAATAATAATAAAAACAGGCAAAAAGACAAGAAAATGACCTCATTAAGAAGAGAAAACACGCAGACAGGGCTTCCCTCTAGAAGATCCAGACAGCTCTGGTTGTCTTGGTATTTGACAAAGGACCACTCCAACCCCTCGGTCACGTATTCCTCCTGAGAGAAGCAGAGATAAACAATCAAGTACAAAAATATTTTTTTTACATTACACAAGTTACCACAAGTTGCTCTGTTTACGATCAAAAGAGATTTCATGAAGACTGAAGGAGCCTCCTGAATGTCTGAGGCCTGCACATCGACACAACAAGGCAGAGAAACGACGGCTCTCCTGAGATCTCTGCATGGAAAACTGATAGACACCGTACCTGCTGAGCTCTGAGATAATGAGCCACAAAGTGCTGCTGCAGTTTCTCATTGGCGTAGTTGATGCACAGCTGCTCCAGGTTATTGATCTGGAAACACTCGAACCCGTACACATCTAGAACTCCTGGAGATCACAGAGAGGAGAGGACTGTGTGAGCTTGGGAAAAGAAACTGGAGAAAAAAAATTACAAATGTATTCATATTCAGTGAAGTAAAAGGCAATAATGCTTTTACCTATGAAGTTGCACCACGTGGATGTGTCTGCACATATGCTGTTATTGATGAATGTAACCAGCCATTCAAATAATCTGTTGGGGAAAAAAGACACAAACTCTTACTCTCATGTGATTAACAGACATATCTTCCTCACTGTTTATTGTAAACAAAAGGGCATGATGGTTTCACATTTGAGTGTTGCTCGAAAGGAGTGTTTGACGACAGCCGAGTCTTAGTCACGGGACAGAAACAAGTTCCTGCATGACCAGTTCTTTTCACATAATACGCTCACATCGCTGTGTTATCTGATTATCAATTCCTCATTCTTACTGGGCGTAGATGACCTTGGCCAGGCAGTCTCTCCTCATGCTGCACTCTGCCTGGGAACAAGGCTTGAGCACGCTCTGCTTCCCCGCCTTCAGCGTCCTCACTCTTAAAGACGTGTGAAGCTCCTCGGCAGGGACACACAGCAGCTCAGCAGCCCTCTGCAAGAAGTCTGAAGCACAGGCGGGAGTGGAAGGCTGTTAGATGCGTATTTCATGTTTGTTCAGAGTTAGTGTTACTGGGAGCGGGGCGTCATGGAATTTATTCTTCAATCTGGCAGCATGAGACATGAAAGTGCAACCTGTATGTATCTTTCAAAAGAAATCCTTTGAGCATCATTCTGTATTTATGCCAGCCTTAAAGGGACAGTGTGTAGGATTTGGCGACATCTGGTGGTGTGGTTGCAGATTGCAACCAACTGAGTACCCTCACTCCTCCCATTCCAAGACTGCGTTAACGTGAGCCGCCGAGTGCAAAACCGTGGTAACGCCGTTCGCCTCGCTCAGAGGCCATCCTTACCGTAATAACACTACTTTAGGAGCAACAGGAGTCACTCATTCTAAGCTAACAAAAACACAATGACTCTTATTTTCTGGTGATTATACACTGATGAAAACATAGCTATGAATATTATATTCCATTTCTGCTAATAGATCCCTGAAATGTTACACACTGTACCTTTAAATGTTTATGGATATTTTAAGCACAGAATAACTAGAAGTGATTGACAAGAGTTGATTAAATATCTTAAACAAAATCATATCCAATACCTTTGGAGAGTTCATCAAGGTTACAAGGTTGTGATTCATCCGTCGAAGAGGAGAAATTCACATTCCCCAACTGCAGAATCCCTGCTACTATCTGTAATGTATTACAAAGAAATTCAATTTTATGCTTACAGAGAAAAACACAAAAAATAGATTGAAAATGTATGACTTTGACTTTACTTTAACCCCACATTTAGCATCCATAAACAGTATATAAACATTGAATAAATACTTTATAACACATTCTGTGTGTATGTAACTACACTTCAATGTAGTTGTAAGCAGATATAAGTGTTTATTAATGTATTTGTCAGCAACTACAACTCCTCCTGTGGACACAAATAGCTGGATGCTGGCGTATAAACAGATAATGAATGACAATATTGTAATAATATAAAATGTGTCTTCATAGGAGAAGTTATAATTGTTGACAAATACTGTATATTAATTAACACTTTAAAATGTCATTGCATCTGCTTACAACTACATCATAGTGTATTATAAACAATTCATTAAATAGTGTTTAGAAATGCGAAATACAGGGGGTTAAATTGAAGTGTTCCTGATGACGAGTACCTTACCCTGAATATCTGACTCCGTCTTTCTGCATTAATGCCCAGGTGAACCATTGCCTCGACAGTCTCTTGAAAACAATCCTCTATAAAAACATTACATGAAGAGTAGTTACTTGTGAGAATCACAAAAATGTATAGAATAAAAAAGACAAAAAACATGCCTAAATACACAAAATAAATTAAAAAATAAAGACTAACCCTCAACTGTTTTTTCAGAATTTGGCAGCCACACAAAACCTTGGTCATGTGGCATCTTCCACTCCTTCCTCTGCTCATCTGTGGCGCCTTTCATCATCTGAAAAACAACACGCTCTCAGCATTTACATCTGCTTTACATATGAATGTGTGAATATTAAAAGGTAACTTTGTTATTTTTCAATCTGGGCCCTATTTTCGCATGTTTTGGTGTCTAAGTGACTAATAGGGCCAGCTTGCCCCAATAGCACCATATTGCAGCCCGTGAGCTGCTGCCATCTGCAGCACTCTCCCTCAATACTGGACCAATTTCAGAAATTGTTGTCCTTAGTCACTTAGACACAAAAAACATGGGAAAATAGGGTCCAGATTGAAAAATACCGATGTTACACTTTAAACTAAAATACCACATGTGCAGGCCTGTTAACTCACCTGGTAAAAGATGTGGAAGTTCCTCTCATCGGCCAGTTGGCACGCCACCCTGGTCTTCTCTAGCAAATAGGTTTGCACAGACGCCCCCACTAACAGCTGACACCTTCATGTGAAAATAACACGTTAAACTGACCGACAACTTGCACTGATGCTATCTCACCTAATGAAGAAGGATCAGTTTTAGTACCTGTCTAGCTGGAGCTGGATGTACTTCCCAAAGCGACTGCTGTTGTTGTTCCGTAGCGTGCAGGCGTTGCCTACATGGAGGGTAAAGTGTTGACTGAGTGACTGTCCACACTACAGTAGTTATTTTCACAATAACGAGACACCAGCGATCATCAGTTATCTCACCGAAAGCTTCCATGATGGGGTTGGAGTCCAGCACCCTCCTCTCTATCCTCTCCACCGTGTCCTGACTCTTCACCACAGAGGACGAGGCCGCCACAGTAGCGTAGTATTTCATCAGGCAACGGGACGTCCATGTCTATTAAGAAACAAATCACAGGTCCACTAAAGATTCTTTCTACTGATCCTGTAACCCAATTCACAGCCATCACCTCCGTTTAGGGCCTAACGATAATTTTCCTCATCAATTAATCACTTGACTATATTTATGATGAATAGTTTAGTCTAAAAATGTCAGAAAATAGCAGAAAAAAATGCCCATCACAAGTTCCCGGAGCCCAATTTGATGTCTTCAAATTGTTTGTTGAATCTCAAAGATATTCAACATTCACAGCATCAACTCCTCACATTTTGAGAGGTAACAGGAAATGTTTGGCATTTTACTTGATATTACATGAATAATCACATATCAAAATTATTGGCAAATAATTAATATACCAATTGTTTCAGCTCTACCCGTGTTATTAATTTTTTTTCCCCATTAACCAACTAACTAAATAAGTCTGTGAAATGGGAAAAATTATGACACAGTGCCATCAGATGTTACATGATTTCTTTAAGTTACTTATTTGGTCTGACCAATAAAAATCCTGAGCAGTTATTTGTTTAAAATAAACTGGGATGTGAGAGAAAAGCAAAATGTAAAAAGACAAATCGCTTCCTGTGGGCCAGAGGAGTTTTTTGTGCATTCAGAGCAGCAAATTATCCGGTCTGACAATTAACTGCTTTTGTATTTCATCAATCAGTGAAGTGCCAACAGATACACATCCAAACTGCCCTTACGATCTTGTACTGAGCAAAGAACAACACATAGGAATAATGAGCACTTTTTTGCTGACAAATATGCTGCAATAATATTCAGAGCATGAATCACTCAAAGACTTAAATATTGTTGAAACCAGACAGTTTATAAATGCGTAATCAGCTTAATATATACACTGTAGATTGGTCAATACCTCAATCTGTGGCACTGTAAGTAAAAAAGCAACTGATAGTTTGAACCCGACTGATGTAGTAGGTTACGATCATTCTTTAAAGCATTGGTTTACCTTTCCTGCGCCGCTCTCACCGCTGACCACCAACGATTGGTTCACTGGCTCCACCTGGCCCTGAACATTCCTGTAGGCTTCTTCCGCCACAATAAAGATATGTGGTTTGAACTCCTGTTGGCAAAAAAGAAAAATACAGACTTATTAAAATGCCGGTCATTCCAGACTGCAGGAAGAGCCGTCAGTATCTTCAAGAGGTTCTAGAGTTTAATGAGTTTGACTTTGAAGTTGTTCCTGACAAAAGGAAGCAGACGAGGAACCAGAGGATTCGTGTTTGACCACAAGACAGCAAAGTTTATGTTTCTTGCACTTTGAAACTCTGCAAAGTTGGTAAAACAACAGACTTCACTTGTTGACACACTTGTGGCACCAGTTGGGTCATTTGTGAAGGTCTGCATTAGTGCATGATTTAATTCTGAAAGTCCAGGAAACCCTCTGAAAAAGCCAAACTCTTACAATGCACCTCCACCCACCCTCACTATCCACACCCCTGCTTGCACCACCATCCATCTTTCCCCTACAAAGAAATCCCTATAGATAAATATACACAAGTTAGCTGAATTACAGTGAGAGCCAGTTGTGACTTTGTAAATACCTGGGGCTGAGGAGCGCAGTGATACTCCTTCATCACATCCAGAGAGTAGAGGTCTGGGATGGGCTGGAAGGGGTTGAGAGCCACCAAGGTGCAGCCAGCATGGGTGTAAAACACCTTCACGCTGTACCTGGCCTGCAGGCATTTCAGCACTACAGGAGGAAAATGTTAAATATCATCACATCAGGCATTAACAGGAAAAAACAGACAAGCCAATATTTAATGATGATGATGAGCTGAGGCAGGAAAAAGAGAACACCAGAGAAGACAGGAGCATTAAAATGGCAAAGATACGTTTATCTATAATACAATTCTTTAACCACATAAAACGTGATCCATTTAACAGAAGCAGCATCAGTCCGAGAGCTTATATAACGAAAAAATCTCCTACAGCAATTCCATACAGTCACCCTGACCTCTGCTGTTACTGTTATGTTTCCTCCCTTGGGCTGAAACTAACAACACTTCAGATTTAAATGAAAATCTTCACTGTGTAAAACAACAAATGCTGATCTTTCCTTACATAATACCAATGACCCTGCATTTTTATGTCAAGACGAACAATGGAGAGTAAAAATGACTGCTGATGAAAAAAGTGTTGTACATAGACACTTTAAGATATTATGCTTCATATTTACCTGTGGCCCTATTGTATTATAAATGTATAAGGAATACAAGATTTATTGTTTTTGTGGATGCATGTGTCTGCCAGCAAAGTAAATCATGCCCTTGGTTCACCCACATGAGTGAAACTTGATCCCTCTCATTGTGTACACTGCAGCATTTTGGTAGCACAGCAGTCATTCATGCATTCATTTTTTTTTACCCTGTAGGTTTTATCTTGACGAGGTTAAACAATACACAGCAAATGCTGCAATCCAAGGTGACATGAGGTGGAAAACATTGTGACACACTGGCTGTGTTTGTGTAAATAAAGACAAAGCTGAGGCAACATATCAAACAGTCAAGATTTGTGCCATCAAATTAAGTGGAAGGGGGTAGCCCCATGATACATCATGTTTATCAAGTGATTTAGAGACTCTAGAGTAGAGTGACATTATAGCCCCATTTGTTACCTGTTGATGGGGTTACCGGGTTGACTTTGGTGAGGTCGTCATAAGTGTGGAGTTGGTCTTCATCAACGAGGAAGGCCTGAATCTCTCCCTCCAGTGAATCATTTAGGGACGGGTCTGGAGTATGGACTTTCTGGACGAGTCCTTTCACCTATGGGAATGAGGCAAAATGGGATGATGTGTTTGAAATATAAACCGACACCTTGTAGGTCATGCCAAGAAAATTCCCATGGTGATAGTGCAAGACTATTAAAAAGCCAGGGAGGGGAGAATTATGTTTTTTTATGCATATCGTATTTGTTATTCCCACAATGTAGGGAACGACAGTCAGAAACCAGACAGATGTCAGTGTCCATACCTCTGATGTCATCATGACGTCAAGTCTGATCGCTAAGGTAGTATTTTCAAAATAAGGATATATTTCAGAGCTCCATACTCATAACAATCCAGCAAAATATATCCTATTTTGTGCATCAAAACTTCAAACATGCTACATACAATCTGTCAAACTTTCCTCATCTATGAAGCGCTTAAAACATTCCATCTCTATGCAATCAAATGTTCAAGTTTTTATTACTGCCTTTGAGAGAGCAGTCGAACATCACAGATTACATACTGTCTGTAAATCAAGTATTCCTACGTCACATGCTATTTTCATTGACACCGTGGTTTACTTTAGAGGCCTAAAAATAGTCCATAGTCCTACATTGGTAATTGCTACTTGTTCTGAATCACTTTGGTCAATGTGTCATGTTTAATTAATTCAGTCATAATCGACTCAGACTGACAAATGGAAGTCTGCTTTATCCTGCCAACATCACATGGCCTGGACCTGCAGCCCGCCTGACAACACTGTCAACAGGTATTTAAATTTGTACAGACACATTTAATCCAATAGCAGGTAGCCTAGATCTCATCATTCTGCAAGCCGAGGCCATTTAAACCATGTAAACAGTCTTAATGACATTAATAAATTAATCTAATACCTAATGCTACACCAATAATATCTGAGTACACAATACATTCAATTGACACACATCTTACACATACATTTAACACTAGTAGTCACAAGTATCATGTTACAGCAGTATGTTATATTATAAAACAGTAAGTGGCTGAAGAATACATACTGTATGTACAAAAATTGTATATAGGTCAAACCCATTAAAAAAGTGATTTGTTAAGTTTTGTGACACCTGTTTGCGTAACTTCTGAACACAGACCATACCCATTTTAAATGACTGTTATTTAGAGGAACTTTAAGATATGTTGTTCTTATATATTGTTCCTTTTTTTGGCTTTTATTGCCATAATCCAATGTATTTATATGGTTCTTATTGTAACTTGTCCCTCCAACTGCCCCATGCCTTTAATATGTTTCCTTTGACTTAACTAATTATTGGTTGTCTGTTGTATGTATGGATGTATGGACTGGGAATGCTACAGATGATAATGATGATAAAGTTGTCTGAACTGAACTGAACTGAACTGAACTGACCCTGGTCCTGTTCTGCTGTTCTCACACAAAACTCCAGTCAAAAATCTGTCAATTTAGTGAATGTTTTTTTGTTATACTAGCAGACTGGCAACTACTCCAATATAAGATAAGATAACATAAGATATTCCTTTATTAGTCCCGCAGTGGGGAAATTTGCAGTGTACAGCAGCAAAGGGGATAGTACAAAAACAAGAAGCATCAGCTAACACAGAAAAAAAGAGCTAAACAAAGTGTAACAAAATATGAACCATTTAAATAGAAGGAAGTATAAAATAGGAGCAGTATATACAGTATTGACAATAAACAGACTATTAACAAAATTGCACAAGTGGAAAATGATATTGCACAGTGAGAATGAATGAATGAATGAAATTCCACCTGAAAATATCAGGTTATTGTCAGTATAAGGTATTATATAATGTATAATATATACATATATGTATAAGGCAATATAAGGCATTAACTAAATATTTTGAATATGTTACTGTTTTCTCAAGCAAGGTAGAAATACATTACCATATTAATCATTTACTCCTATTATTATTATTGGGACTATTTTCATCTGGCGCATTAATCGTTAGATTCCAGGGTTGTGATTCGGTTCATAAAACAAATAAAACCGCGTTTGAATACCAACCGACCAATCACAGCAGAGGACCGTTAACGTTACTCACATAGTGATAAATGAACTACAAGTTAACTTATCATTAACTTTTACATTTTATAAACCGAAAAGAAAAACCAGTTGTGGACATTATGGTGTCCTAACTCACCGGTCCTCCTCCGTGTCTGTGTCCTTCTCGTCGGTTGTTGGTAGAACTCATTGAGTTTAACTTTAAACCTTAATAACTGTCTTCAGAGTCAACCGACAAACCTTGATAGGAACTCTTCCTATATTCAGATTAATATAAGTGAAGGTTATTCCTCGCTACAGTCCTGAACCTCAGTAGTTTCCATTAACTGTCAGAGATTCCTTCAGGACAACTCCTCCTGTCTGTCTGTCTCCTGTCTGCTGTCTGTCTGTCCGACTGACTCCCAGACTACACGGCCTATAGAAGGAGGTTAGGACACGGGTGTTGGGTTTGGGGTAGAACGCATGCGCAGTGTAACTCAAGCTTTACTGCGCATGTGCTCTACCCCTGGAGATATGACGCATTGATGACGCCGTAACCTAGCCTCCTTTCCATAGGCCTTGTCCCAAACTCCCAACCACTCACTTATTCCCGCCCTCTTCCTGATGCATTCAGGGTCCCAACTGTCCACCAACGGCTGATAACGTTTACCCTGAGATTACTCTTACTTTAGAATATT
Source organism: Adelosebastes latens (assembly GCA_916700685.1). Classification (NCBI taxonomy): domain Eukaryota; kingdom Metazoa; phylum Chordata; class Actinopteri; order Perciformes; family Sebastidae; genus Adelosebastes; species Adelosebastes latens. The sequence goes on along the minus strand of CAKAKR010066844.1, from coordinate 41,510 downwards.
ATATCTCATTTCATTTCAACATTTATTTCGAACATGTAGAATACAAAAAAACAAAATAAAAAAGAAAGAAAGAGAATGATCATACCAACAAGTGGACAGTCAGAAACAAGTAGTATTAACATACAATGAGAAGCATAGAAAAATAAATTGTCAACTCTTGATGCCTTGATTTACATATTAAAAAAGGAGTGAGAAGAAGTATAAACTTATTTAATCCCACCCCTTCTCCATAAGTCAATTATTAATTATTAACCAGCTTCCTTATAGAGCCATACATTTACGTACTCTAATTCAATTTTCCTAAATTTGTCTAACTATAATTCTTATTATTTATAATTATTCTAACTATAATTATTACCTTTAATCTGTGTCATACAGAAATATAAATTAATTACTGATATAATTATCCTTATCAAAATATAAATTTGTTATCAATCCAGAATACCAATTCATTACTTATAATATAACTTAATCACAATACCAATTCATTATTTACATATTTAACTTAATCATATTGACTATTTGTTATCTTTTCTTATATGCGCAAATTATAATTTATAATATACAATATGCACATGCAATACAACCTGCAATATACACATACATACACGTATACATACATATATATATACATATATATATATATACATCTACATACACATATACACATACACACACCGCACATTGCACTACATGCGCACACTGCATACCACATATACATATATATACATATATAGACATATATACATATATACAATACACAGTATCCGACCATGCATACATTATTCTTATACCCCAAATCAAATATCCACAAATTTGCATTATTCTTTACAGAAAAAATAAGAAGATAGACTAACACAGAATAAATATGAAGTAACCGATAAATAAATAAACAGTAATAAATAAATCTTTGGTACATACTTTTTTAAAGCCACTTAACTGTGCTTAAAATTAGGGCTTTTATATTTATTAATTTATATCTAGTTTTCCTTTTGTGTAGTATATTATAAGGTTAGTTTAATAGAGTACTATTTTTTTAGAGAAACTCATGTTAGGATGGAAGTTTCCAGAAATCCGAGTTGTCCTGAATGCGTCATGGGGCAGAATGCGGAAGTACAGGAGCTCTCACGTGTTACTGCAGAATCCTGTTAGACAAGCTACTGTACATAGTGAATGCTGTGAACCTGCATTACCGACGAATAACAGACAAATCCGTAGTAAGTATTGATAACTAGACACATAACTAATGTATTAAAAGTCGTAGTATAGATTAGAGAGCTACTGTATGACTTAAAGGTCCCATATCGTGCTCATTTTCAGGTTCATGTTTGTATTTTGTGTTTCTACTAGAACATGTTTACATGCTGTAATGTTCAAAAAACACATTATTTTTCTCATTCTGTCTGTCTGAATATGCCTGTATTCACCCTCTGTCTGAAACGCTCCGTTTTAGTGCATTTCAACGGAATGGCAACGGAATTGCGTTGTTAGGAAACAGCTTGGGTCCATGTTTACATCCTGTCAGCTGATGTCATTCACATACACTGCAACAGGAAATGAATTGGGACGCATTTAGTATGTTTACATTTAAAACTGTGAAATGGTCTAAATATTGTAGATTTGTGACATCACAAATGGACAGAAATCCTAAGGGCTTGTTTCAAACGCACAGTTTCTGAATACGGGCTGTGTGTACTTCTCCATGGATTGAGTGTTTTGATACTTTCACAGTATTTATACATCACTTAAACCTGCTTTATAATATAAAAGACATGAAAATATCACTTTTTACAATATGGGACCTTTAATAATGACCGTGGTGGGTGCTAGTGAAATACTATCTGAGAAAGTGAAAGGTCAATACTGTTTGCAATGTTATTTTGTATAGTTAAGCCAATAAACAAAGACTGCTTTAGCTGAAATTCAGTACATTAAGAGTTGAATAATTGATGGGACACTTTGTATACCTCTAAATCAGAAAGAGTACACCTGTAAATGCATTGTGGGTGCTGCCATAGTGTCCTAAAAGTTGTTTAATTCCCCAGTGTATATTGAACATATTTATTTGTCTCTAAATACAGTCCTGTTTCTCTCATGTTTGCAGGCCATGTCTCAGAGGGACCTGAAGGAAGCGTTTGTCAGTAATCTCAATGGGACCAGTCTGCAGGAGGTGGTAATGGGCTCATTTCTTTCCCCGCTATGTCTCATCAACAGAGGACTGATTCTGACCTTCTACTATCAGGTCAAAGGGACTCTTCCTCTGCCACTTCCACAGATTTCTCACCTGCTTCTGGACTTCTGTGTGCTGATCCTTCCCCTCGTCCTGTCCTGCACCGTTCTGAGCAGCGTTCTTCACCAGGTCATCCTGAGCCTGACCTTTGTAACGGCTTGTGCGTTATGTTACATCTGTCGTTCAGCTCGGCACCCACAAAAAAACGTCAGCGCCTTCCTCCAGGGTCACGTTCAGTTCAACCAGGTTCCCTTCGTGACTATCTTTCGAGTGCTTGTGAACGTGAAAACAGCCATCAGCATTCTTGCCGTGGACTTCAGTGTCTTCCCAAGGCGATATGCTAAAACCGAGACGTATGGGACAGGGGTTATGGACTTTGGCGTTGGAGCGTACATCTTTGCAAATGCCATCGTCTGTCCAGAGGCGCGGGGGAAGAACATCTCAGGATCCAGGATGAATCACATCGTGAAGCAGCTCCTGGCCGTGTGGCCCCTGGTTGTTCTTGGTATGGGAAGGCTAGTGAGCCTCAAGATGTCCGGCTACCAAGAGCATGTGTCAGAATATGGCGTCCACTGGAATTTTTTCTTCACACTCGCCATTGTCAGAGTCGTGGCCTCTGTGCTTTTGGCCATTTTACCAGCCAGTTGGTCATGGGTCATTGCCCTTCTGATAAGTGGATTTTATCAGCTCGCTCTGGAGACATCAGGGCTGAAGGCTTTCATTATCCACAACGATGACAGAGAGAAGGACTTCCTGCATGCTAACAAGGAGGGCATATTCTCTGTCGTGGGCTATGTGGCCATCTACATGGCAGGGGTTCAAGTTGGACTCTACGTGATGAAGCCAAGATCCCAAATCAGACAGTGGCTCAAAACGCTTTTCAACCTCTTTTTGGGAAGTTTTGTCCTGTACGCTGCTTTGTACGCATGTCAGACACTCGTGGAGCCGGTGTCTCGCCGCTTAGCTAATTTACCTTTCTTCCTCTGGAGCGTTGCTCAGTGTTTGTTTTTTATGTCCTGTCTTGGTACAGCCGACATGGTGTTACTGTTTTCCAGAAGATCATCAGGCTGCAACTTTGTACCCACGTCGTGGAATCTGTATAAAAAACAATCGGACTCTGAGAAAAAGACATCTGAGATGGAAAGACACTGTCTGGTTCAAGCTGTCAGCAGGAATCAGTTGTTGTTTTTCTTGCTTGCAAATCTTATGACAGGATTGACCAACTACATAGTGGACACACTCGTTTGCAGCAGCTCATTCTCAGTGTGCGTTTTACTGTCGTACATGTTCGTGAATTGCTTTGTAATATACGTTTTACATCTTTGTGGAATTACAGCGAAATTCTGGTAAAATGGCATTCATAAAATTACAAGGTTTATTTGTGAATTCTGAAGGTTTGTGTGGGGCTGGAGTGACAGACATTGAACAACTGAAAACACTGGGAAGATTAAATGTTATAAGAAGTAATGTTCTGTAATGCCCAAGATACTATTGTACATATGTTTATTTATGTAAATAAGTGCTTTTCTTGTTAAAATGGTGTCTCCCAATACATGAGGACTTGGACTACAATATAGTGTGAAACCAAACATTTAAATTATATGTTTTTTTTAAATTCACCTGAGTCGTTGCTGCTAAATAATGCATTCTGCTTATATGGGAATGGTCTACTATTAGGGCTGTCCTCGACCAAAGAAATTCTTAGTCGACCAACACTCCTATGATTTTGTCAACTAGTCGATTATAGGGCTGCAACTAACGTTTATTTTCATTGTCGATTAATCTCTCTGTTATTCATCAGTCGATCAGTGTTTCCCAAAGCCCAAGATGACGTCCTCAACTGTCTTGTTTTGTCCACAACTCAAAGAATTCAGTTTACTGTCATAGAGGAGTAAAAAGAAACCAGAAAACATTCACATTTAAGAAGCTGGAAGCAGAGAATTTAGACTTTTTTTCTTAAAGAATTACTAAAACAGATTAATCGATTATCAAAATAGTTGGGGATTAATTTTATAGTTGACGAAGTTTCTTGGAAATAAGTCATTCAGCATGAAAAAAGCAATAAAAAACGAATAATCGACTAAAGAAATCTTAGTCGACTAAGACCAAAATGACAGATTAGTTGACTAATGGACTAAGAGGGGGTGGCCCTACCTGCTATAGAACTGGCATCAGTTTACTAGGATTTAAGACTGCATTTCTTTCAATCAATCAGTGAACTTGATGGAGGGGTGAATTGTCTTGTTATTCTGTTCAAATAAAGAAAATATGTCCACAATAATTCTATAAACACAGACAGCATACTGTATATAATCAATTCTTCAGAGTTTCAAACCAGAGCTGCAATACGTTATGATCTCAGCTCTGAAAAAACAGTCTGCAAATGTACATCCACACATTTTCAAAATAAAGATTTGCTCTTTCGAAACTCAAGTTTCAACGTTTCAGAACTTTTTTTCCCAACATATGCCCACCAGTATTCAGATCAACATTTACAAGATTCCAAACCTGGAACAAAACATGTTGGAGAAACACTGTAAAAAGAGAGCTGCAGCTGTGAAGAAGGAAAACTGAAATACGAAATAATGTTTGTTGAGATTTTAAACTTTTTTTCAGCCTATCGAGCATCATGTAAGCCTTCAAAACTTAGTTTCTCTCTTGCAAAACCATTTTTATTAGATTTCAAACACTGAGTTTCAACCTTTTGAAGCTTCTTCTACACAATATATAGATCATTACACGGTTTTAAACATAAACATTCTAAATGTGTCCCAGTGTATTTCCTGTTGCACTGTATGTAAATAACATCAGCTGACAGGAAATAAACATGGACCCAAGCTGTTGTCTACCAACGCAATTCCGTTGCAATTCCGTTGAAATGCACTAAAACGGAGCGTTTCAGACAGAGGATGAATACAGGTATATTCAGTCAGACAGTATGAGGAAAATAAAGGTATTTTTTTAACATTACAGCATGTAAGCATGTTCTAGTAGAAACACAAAATACAAGTAAGAACCTGAAAATGAGCACGATATGGGACCTTTTAAACAAAAAATCACCAGTTGTCAACTTTGTGAAAGAACGTGACCCACACAGAATATAGTCACATATTGTTATTTGTGTATTTATTTTATTTTTACGTAAAATTAACTGTATTTTGGGGATCAGTATTCTGTTTGTCCAACAGTGATCCATTTTAAGTGGCTCAGTGTTGGATCCTGTCCAGGCCAGTGGGTGGCAGCAGCGGAGCGTTTGTAACTCAGGGAATACATTTACCCTTTTTTATAAAAAAACAACTTTATTTTGTATCAGTACAATACAATAATACAAATAAAACGGGTTAAGGTTTTGAATACAGGACTAAAAGAGCAAATGGAGAAAGGACCAAACGTGATTTGCTTTTAATTAAACACTATTACAGCTTTTAATGTGAAAGTAAAATTATTATTAATCAGTATTATCAGCAAAATAAATAATAAAGTACTCTTTCTGTCATAGTATAATATAATGTGTCATATTATAGTATGATGTCATAGTATAGTGTATATATCTTGTCTGTGTTTATACCTGGAAGAATTATTGTGGACATATTTTCTTTATTTGAACAGAAAAACAAAGAGAAAAGTGTCTGTTTGGGACCTTTTCATTAAAGGGAAATATATATATATATAGTATATATATATTTTATATGCTTGTTCCTTTGTCCTTTGTCCTTTTATTTGCTTGTTCCTTTGTATTTTATATATATATATAATATATACATATTATATTTGTATTTTATAATATATATTATATATATATTATAATATATATTTTTTATATTTGTATTATATATATATATGTATATATATGTATTGTATTTTATATATATATATATATAGACAACATATATGATATGATATATAGACAACACATATGACATGTATATATATGTATTGTATTTTACATATATATATATATATGTATAAATAAAATAAAAAGGAACAAGCAAATAAAAAATTAAGAAGTGTCAATCCTTAGGGCTCTCTTATTAATTTCAAACAAACTGGATTAATGACAGCTTTACTTAAATAATAAATAATAAATAATAAATAATAAATAATAAATAATAAATAATAAATAATGCGCCACCTGGAGGCCACACCTGGCCACGCGCATTACGACGTCAGCAGCGACGTGCAGAGAGGGCAAAGGTCAAATCAGTGATGAAGATTCCTCCTCCTCCTCCTCCTCCTCCCAGCAGCAGAGCAGACTCACTCACTGTCGCACTTGTTTATCATCTTTAAGAGGAACTTTCAGCAGCGGGTGAGTCAACACAACAACAGATTATAGTCAGATGTTTCTGTATGTTGTCATGGTGACAGATATTAGAGTCAATCTATTAAACGTTAGTGAGAAGAAGCTGATGACAGTGAAGGTTGCTAAGAGAAGCCAGTTCAACTTTATATATTAGCCGTGTTCAAGCCAAGGCCTGTAGAAGGAGGTTAGGACATTAGTCTTGTTGTATGGGGGTTTGACGCATGCGCAGTGTAACTGAAGCTGCGGTCCTGCGTTGTGATTGGCTCAATTTCGGCCAGATTCTACTGCGCATGCGTAATACCCCCCTAGATATGACGCGTGACTTAGCCTCCTTTTATAGGCTTTGGTTCAAGCTAGCTAACGTTAGCTTTGTACTACAGCGATGCTAACTAGTAAGTTAGCTGAGTTTGCTGGCATCGAAAGGGCGTAGACAGACTATATACACACTGTAGTGTATTTATTACTGGTTAAAGTGTTATTAATGACAGTATATAACGTTAGTAATGCTGTGCTTAGACAACACTAACCGGCTTCCTCATACTGGCTAATTAGCTACATGCTAACTTAGCTGGTTAAATCTGGGTCAATGCAAATCTGTGTGTACTCCAACAGTGTTTATTAACGTTAAATAGGATGTTATCAGTACATTGTTGGCATTTTGTACCATGTTTTATTGCCTGTTAGTGTGTAAAATAGCTTATAGTGACAAGGTGATGTTGCAGCTAGCTCTCAATGACCTGCAACAAATTAGCTTGTTGCAGCCTGTGCTGATGTCTCCTGTCTGTGTGTCTCCTGTCTGTGTGTCTCCTGTGTGTGTGTGTCTTCTGTCTGTGTGTCTCCTGTCTGTGTGTCTCCTGTCTGTGTGTCACCTGTATGTGTGTCTCCTGTCTGTGTGTCACCTGTCTGTGTCTCTCCTGTGTGTGTGTGTGTCTTGTCTGTGTGTCTCCTGTGTGTGTGTCTCCTGTCTGTGTGTCTGTGTCTGTGTGTCTCCTGTCTGTGTCTCTCCTGTGTGTGTGTGTGTTCTCCTGTCTGTGTGTCTCGTGTGCTGATGTCTCCTCTCTGTGTGTCACCTGTCTGTGTCTCTCCTCTGTGTGTGTGTGTGTGTGTGTGTGTGTGTGTGTGTGTGTGTGTGTGTGTCTCCTGTCTGTGTGTCTCCTGTCTGTGTGTCTCCTGTGCTGATGTCTCCTATCTGTGTGTCACCTGTATGTGTGTCTCCTGTCTGTGTGTCTCCTGTGTGTGTGTCTCCTGTCTGTGTGTCTGTGTGTCTCCTGTCTGTGTGTCTCCTGTCTGTGTGTCTCCTGCAGCCTAACTGGAAGAAGAAGAAGCCATGGCACGCCTGGTAGCAGTCTGCAGGGAAGGAGAAGAGGACTACCCGTTTCTGGCCAGACAGATTCCCCTGTATATCGATGATACTCTCACGGTTAGTAATCTTTCCCAAATATATATATATATCACCAGGGTTGTAAATTAACTTTTGTCAACCTGCTACTGAAACTGGTGGATTTCCAAAATGTCACAGCCACTCAATAGATTACCATTGTTTTTTTGGGGGCTGGTGAGTGAAGCAAATCTTGCAACCATTTGCATATTTTACTAGCATTTGGCTGGTGCTAAATTAAGATAAGACAAGATAAGATATACATTATGGTCCTGCAGGGAAATTTGTCTTGGGCTCCAAGCCACTGCATCACAAAACATACCAACAATTACCAACACCTGACCCAAAGCCTCTTTGGGTCAGGTGTTAGCACGCCACATGGAGTAAGTTCCCTAACTGATTTAATGTCCAGAAGTAAAGGCTCAGTTATTACCAAGCAATGATCATTATCAAAATACGAAGTCCCAACCTGTTTGAGAGACTCTGTTAGACAACTGAGGCAGCTGTAGCTCAGTGGGTTGAGTGGGTCGTCCTTTAACCGCAAGATTTGCAGTTCAAACCCCGGCCTCTACTGTCTGCATGTCGAAGTGTCCTTGAGCCATTGAACTCCAAGTTGTTCCATGGGTGCTTTACAGCAGCCCACTGCTCCTAAGGATGGGTTAAATGCAGAGGTCAAATCTCATGTATGTACCTATATGTATATGATGATTCTAATAAAGTTTAAGTTTTAAAGAAAGCTAAGGGTTTAGACAAATAAGTACATTTCTATGGCTGTGTCGGGATGCAAGATGACACGCTTTATGCAATGTCGTTGCTAAACGTTCAACCAGTTTAACTTTCTTAACATGTTGTGGTGATGTAGATGCGATATTGATAATAGCAACGTAAAATCATGTTTCTTTACTATTACAAGACACATTACAGTCGTACACCTCAATGTACACTTCGGAGGTTATTGTTATACATAACTATTTTGTACATAAACTCAAAGATCTCTCGCTAAACAAAGGCACTGAAGCCTTACTACTGATAGCGACATACAGTTACAGTTTAATGAGCACATTCATTTAGAATGGTAAAAACCTGAGTTAGAGGTGTCTGTTTATTGTGTATGTTTCAAGGAAATGATGAACACCTGCCAGCCGATCAGGATTTTTTGTGGCATTATAACATACATTTTAACAACCAAGAAGACGAACTTTCCCTGTGACAATTCTCAGCATGGCTGAAACAAGTCTCTGAAAATTTCTATAATGTACATTAACTGTTGTATATCATCTCTTGTCGTCAGATGGTGATGGAATTTTCTGACAGTGTCATGGATGTTGACAGCCAAGAAATAAACACGTCTCATTGGAAACAATTCTCTGAGGTGAGTAGTTTTAATCGTCCGTACACAGGAGCTGATAAATGTGTAGTTTGTCTTCACGTGACTTGGCAACAAAGTGGTAACAGACGTATGATTCCTTGGCCTTTAGTATCACTCCAAGTTGAAGCAACAGGACTTGAATATTGCCCTGATGGTGACATCCAGAGAGGTGTACGGTGCATTATCTCAGCTGGTGCCATGCGTGGGCTGCAGACGAAGCGTGGAGCGCCTCTTCTCGCATTTAGTGGAATCAGGGAACCCAGCCTTGGAGCCCCTCACAGTGAAACCCACGGGCATGCTGTCTGTCACCAAAGCCTGTTTAGCAGACGTAAAGAAGCTCTACACCCTCTTCTACGTCCACGGGTAAGATACAGAAAAGCGTGTTTCTTTCATTTTCACTACCAAATCAATCATACCATGTATCAAAAGAGAACAGCCAAAACTAACTGTTATTCATTGAATATGAACAAGTGCTTTTGTTAGTTAAAGGGGGCCTATTATGCTTATTTTCAGGTCCATACTATTTGGATATAATATGATATACTGAGATATTAAGACATTTTTGTTTTGTTTTTACAGGTCAAAGTTGAATGACATGATTGATGCCATTCCCAAAAGTAAAAAGAATAAACGCTGCCAGTTACACTCCTTAGACACGCACAAACCTAAACCTTTGGGGTGAGTAATAAGAGCATTTTTTATCTGTTTTCTTCATCAAACTGCTGTATCAGTTGTTTCTTTCTCTAAACAACATTCAGGATGTTTGTGTTAATTTGAGGAGTGGAATAGTCCCACCAGGCAGGACCAGTGTGTTTCAGTTGTTTTCTATCCAACTGTAGTTAAGGGGGCACAGAGAGAGTGGCAGGTTTTAAGAATCACACTAGAAAACGACATATGCAGCGTTTTCTTTCCCTCTGGACAGTTTGTGTCCCCGGTCACGTAGACACAAGCCAGAAAAGACTGAGTTCAGCTCTTTGTCCAGCCTCCAGAAGGTCTCTGTTTTAGGCCAGTCATCACTGGGCACCATTTTATGTTGTTTCTTTTTTTCCCTGGATGGTTAATGATATTTACAAACATGTGCCTTAATTAAAAAGTTGGTGAAAGTAAAATTTGACAGGGCATGAGCCTGATATTTCCCTCAAGAGTTCGTAGAGATCTAAACCAGAACTGCCAGAAAAATCCGTAGTTGCAGGTTTAAGAGCTGATGACTGTGCATTGTGATGGCCCAGCTATAATTGTTGTATGTTTGCTTACAGGGGAAGCTGGATGGATGTGTGGGAGCTGATGTCTCAGGAGTGCAGGGACGAGGTGGTCCTCATTGATAGTGCTTGTCTCTTAGAGACACTGGAGACATACTTGCGTAAACACAGGTACTGTGTGACTATCATAGCCTTTATTTCCAACATTTTATTCTCTGTCTTTTAAACGTTGTGTCAGAGGTTTAAAGGGTAACTTTGGTATTTTTTCAACCTGGACCGTAATCTCCCATGTTTTTGTGTCTAACTGACTAATAGGGACAACAATTTCTGAAATTGGTCCAGTATTGAAGGAGAGCGCTGTAGATGGCAGTTGCTCACGGGCTGCAATCTGTCATTTACATTCACTAAAAGTGCTTGTTTTTGCCATGACAAGCTCTGATTGTTATTATAGTGTCTGACAACATTATGGAAAGAGACTCGCTCAAGGACAAGTCTCGTTCTGAAAATCTCTTTTCACTGCTGCCAGTTACAGCGTTCTCCCTTAATACTGGAACAATTTGAAAAATGGTTGTCTCCATTGTTCACTTCGACACAAAAACATGGGAAAATAAGATCCAGGTTTAAAATAGCTAAGTTACCCTTTAAAATGAACTCAATTAACTGTGTAGTACTTTCTTGTCCACAGGTTTTGCACTGACTGTAAGAATAAAGTGCTGAGGGCATACAACATTCTGGTGGGGGAGCTGGACTGCAGCAAAGAGAAGGGGTATTGCGCTGCCTTGTATGAGGGACTATGCTGTTGCCCCCATGAACGCCACATCCACGTGTGCTGTGAGACTGACTTCATCGCTCACCTCCTTGGCCGGGCAGAGCCAGAGTTTGCAGGAGGCTATGAGTAAGTAAAGGTTTAAACAGTGAATACTACAGAGCTCACCATTGATGAATTTCTATCATGCCATGTTCCTTTCAATGTATTTATACATTCAGTTAATGATATTGTTTTTGTTTAAGACGCAGAGAGCGACATGCCAAGACCATTGACATTGCACAAGAAGAAGTCCTGACCTGTCTCGGCATTCACCTGTACGAGCGGCTGCACAGGATCTGGCAGAAACTGCGAGCAGAGGAGCAGACCTGGCAGATACTCTTCCATCTGGGAATCGATGCACTACGCAAAAGTTTTGAGGTACACGACTTACTAAGCCAGCGTGTGTATGGTATAATTTCAGACTGATTTATCAGATGATAAATGCATCATGGCTGTGTGATAATGTATTTATTACCATGCCCCTAGCTGGCCGTGGAGAAGATGCAGGGGATCAGTCGGCTGGAGCAGTTTGTCGAGGAGCTGTCTGAGGAAGAGAGGGCCAAAGAGCTGAAGCAGGAGAAAAAGAGGCAAAAGCGAAAAAATCGTCGCAAAAACAAGTGTGGCTTTGACATATCTGAACAGGAGGGAGAGGACAAGGAGAAAAATCTGGATGAGGTAATCCTCCACCAACAGTCTGTGTTCATCCGCAGCTACACATCTGTTTGCCTGTATTTATTTAAGTCTGTCCCATTCGGTGTGTTGCAGGGTTCTCTTGAGTCTGTGGAGGGCACTTGCAAGGTCTGTGGTAGCAACGATGAGGAAGAGGTGGAGGAGGAGGCTGGATGTGATCAGAGCGTCGCCGCCAGTGGAAGCACTTCCTGTAGCTGCCCAGACACCAGCAAACAGGGTAAAAATGCACACAGGCTGACAAGGCTGTCACTTTTTCAAACAGTCAAACAAATTCAAAGTAGGGCTGCAGCTATTGATCAGTTCAGTAATCGAGTATTCTACTGATAATTACATTGATTAATCGAGTAATCAGATAAAAAATACTCTTGCTTTATTAAGGAGCAATAGTAAATATACAAATGAGAAAATAAGACGGGGTCAGGCGAGGTTGTACGGTTGATGTTGCTCCACTCGTTTCTGGTTTCTCCTCTGTCTGCTGCAAACCGCCTTATCTTTGTTGGTAGTTTTGCCTTTAAACCACCATTAAACCTGTGTTTATACATGTTTTTTTCCATGTGTTTCTCCAGATTTGTCTCCCCACAGCAATGGTAGTGACTGCGGCTACTCCTCAAGCATGGAGGGCAGTGAGATGGGATCGCGAGAAGGTTCTGATATTGCCTGCTCTGAGGGAATATGCAACCATGACGATGCAGGTCTGGTTTCCTCTAAGATGCTGAGGAACCATTTCAGGGTCTTTTATACATCCAGTATAGTGTCTTGGGTCTTTTTTCTCACAGTATGTCTTTGTTTGCCCTCTGCAGGAGATGACTCAAATGCCCATCGCTGTGCTGAAGACAAGGAGGAGGATGCATTAGACAGCTGCGTGGACTGCTGGCCAAACTCTGTGGAAAACACTCAATGCAAGAGTAAAAAGAAGAAAAGGAAGGGCAAGGGTTTATGCAACGATCAGGTAAGAGAACAAAATGTAGAATTCACATGCTCTGTGCAGAACATTTAACGGTGTGTGTCAATTAAAGTATGCAATTTTCCGCAGGGACAAAAGGGTGAAGATTGTACATCAGATGGGATCAGGGAAATAGGCCACAGTCCACCATCATCGCACACTTGCCGAACCAAAGAAATCTTTTCCTCCTTGTGTGGCGGTACACTGGCCAGCATTGCACTACGGTTACCTTGGACAGTAAATCAGAATAACCTCAGCCTTGATGCGAGGTCTCCAGAGGCAAACGCAAGTCTCATGGAACTTCTGGTCAGTGAGGAATGTAGCTTAAGATACTCGAAAATAGACCTTTCTCACAGGAGACAATTTGACTTGTTACAGTAGGTTGTAAGTAATAACATTAATGATAGCTCTGTCATGCTACTGAGCCACTATGCACAGTGGCAAGGCCCTGGAACTGGCACAAAATGTCTGCTGTATGAAAGGTCTATAGGCTTGTATTCTTTATATTTAACTACATTTCACTTTTTCCTAATGATAATTAATTAATACACAGGTTTGATACTGGCTCTTATGAGATTTTCTGTGTTCTGGTTGTGTTCTTAATACAGGATGATTCAGAAGTGACTTCAGATGAAGAGAATTGTCTGACACAAGATGAAATTAAGGCATTTTTGCAAAGAAACCAGTCCTTCTACAACAACCGCCACCAGTACCGAGAGCTCCTGAAAGAGAAGTTCACCAACTACTGCCGTGCCACTGAGCGGAGTAAGCCAGTCTGTGGAAAGTGGTTCACCACAACCAGTGTCAACTAACTGCACTAATGGCATCTTCCCGGGGGAAAACACTTGTGACCACTGCTGCAACATCTTTAGAAAAGATACAATTCTGAAGTGCATTTGATGTCTTGTTCAGTCGTTTCTCCTTTAAAGTAAATGTGATTTTGTTGATCATCTCTCTCTCTTTCTTTCTTTTGCACTACACCAACACACTTTTCCATCTCATTTCTTGGCCACTTTCTCACCTGTAATTGTTCTCTTTGACCAAGGCTAGCCTATTTGTTGGTCTTCTGTAGGGGTTGTTGGGTAAGAGCACAGTGGAATCAGTAATCATGCGTCGTAAGCTGTGACATTAGGGATACATTTTAGGAGTCTTACTTTATGTTTTTGTTTTCTATTTTATTTCTATTTGGTGACACTTCAATGTAGTGGGAAAGGTTGTACCATTAAATGTGTACAGAAATTCTAAATATGAAGATTTTACAGAGAATAAACATCCATTTGTAATAAGGATTTGGGTGTGATGTTAAGAGCGCAATGTGCAAAATTTACTAAATAAAAAATATTTATTAATATGCATTATATATTTGTTGTTTTTTGTCTTGACCTTACAAGTTTTGTGTATATTTTGATCTTTGAAGATAGATAAATACTAGAGTTCTTATCCTGTGAGCTACTTTTTCCTGGCCTTTACTGTTAAACAATACAAACACAGGGCCAATAGGACTGGTAGTAACATAGTCCTAAATTTAGAAGATTGTTAAATGAATACATACATTGAAGTTTGACATAGTCTGGGACCAGTTTTAGTCCCTGCAAAGGAAACTGGACTTCCAGTCTGTAATGTAGTAATCATTTTAAACTAAAGAAGCTGTATCTGTTGTAATTTCTGAATAGTTAAACACTTAAAATATAGGCTTCGTTAGCTGCTTTATTATCAAACTGATTAAAGTCATATGAGGAATCTATTTTTTTTAGTTAAATTAATTACAGTAATGAACCAGGAAAAAGTTCAATTAAACCTCGATAAATATAAGGCTGAAATCTATGACATGATTTTATATGTGTAAATGTCATAGGTGTATGTTTCTGCATTAATCCTTAGTTGTCACATTTTTTCGTTCTGAAGAAATCTTTTAAAGGTCCCATATTGAAAAAAGTGACATTTTCATGGCTTTTATATTATAAAGCAGGTTTAAGTTCTATATAAATACTGTGAAAGTATCGAAACGCTTAATCCACAGAGAAATACACACAGCCCGTATTCAGAAACTGAGCTTTTGAAACAAGCCGTCAGGATTTCTGTCCATTTGTGATGTCACAAATAAACAATATTTAGACCATTTCAAAGTTTTAAAGGGACTGTTTGTAAGAATCAGAATTGCTTGTTAACAGCGACACCTGTGGCTGTTAAGTCAACGAAAGTCAGCGACGGGCTCGCTCTAAATAGACATGAACGAGCATCGCTCAAAACAGTGAGGCGACACACGTCAGCTAAAACCACAATATCACTCTATATTTCACCTGCTTGGCAGTAATGTTAGCTGACCAGACGAAGGTCTCTCCATGAATCACTGCTGATCCTAGTGTTGGCTTCTCCTGCCTCAGCCTCCCGACCGCGGCCAGAGGGAACAGGGGAGACACCGGCACCCAGTCGGAGACGATAACGTTTCTCGCTGCGGAGCCCCGTCACTTCACAAGACACGGGAAACCTCTGTTGGTCTGGAGGAGCTGCAGCAGTTATTTCTGCACAAACGTCCTCTGTACATTCACTAGATATTCTCAGAGCTACTAACTCTTCTGCAGTGTGTAGTGTGCGCGCATGCACGTGAGAGTTGAGCGAAAGAGTGAGAACGAGCGCGGTGTGTGAGTGAAGGCAGGCAGGCAGAGGAGCAGAGTACAGCAGAGACTCCGGCCCTGGAGACCAAAGCTACGGTCTCCCCCGCGTCCTCCGACCGCGGCCAACACTGTTTAACAGACGGGCTTCACTAGATATAACTTTGTGGTTTTGGTGCTTCCGTGTAGTTTGTGTTGGGGTCTGAGTCTGAACAGCGTAGCCACACGCGAGCCTGCATGGGACACCGACCCGGGTGATTTATACCTGTAAGAAGTTACAAACAGTCCCTTTAAAGTATGTAAACATGTTCTAGTAGAAACACAACATACAAATAAGAACCTGAAAATGAGCACGATATGGGACCTTTAAAATATATATGTTATTGAAGAGCACTAATGTAATAATGATTATGGGGAATACTTGAAGGTATAGTGTTATGTTCCCCCAGTAGGTGGCGGTAGATAACCACACACACACAGAGAACACTTCAGGGCTCAAAAAAGAAAGTGGGAGGTGATGTGAACCAAACATTTCCTCACCTCCAGAGCTCTTCATATTTCATCCAGAGGAGAGCGCGTGGATCCGGGCTCAGGCACACACTGCCCGCCGCTGTCTGTCCTGGATGCTGGAGCTGGAGCAGACTGAGAGGAGGTTGTTATTAACCGCTGCATCCCTCCATTACAACATATCCACAGCTAACAACGGTGACAGCTTGAACTAAGCAGCCAGAGGAGCTGTAGTTGTCGTGTACAGTAGTAGACAGTAACCGGTGGAGAGAGATGGAGCGGTGGAAAGGCAGAGTGGCCCTGGTGACCGGAGCCTCGGTGGGCATCGGAGCGGCTGTAGCCCGGGCACTGGTCCAGCAGGGCATGAGGGTGGTCGGCTGTGCCAGGAATGTCGACAAAATAGAGGTGGGTATTTTAATTTAATATAATTAAAACAGTCAGCGCCACTCATAGGGAGAAGCTAGCTCTGTTTAGAGCAACAACAAACTAGATAACTATCGTTAACTGTTAACTAACATTAGATTAACAACTTCAACGGTCGAGCCGTTAGCCCCAACGGTCGAGCCGTTAGCCCCAACGGTCGAGCCGTTAGTTAGCCGTTGGTAAGGCAGCCGTTAGCCGTTGGTAAGGCAGCCGTTGGTGCTTTGTAAGGTATGATGTTGTTGTTAACGTTAGGTAACATTTACCCATTTAATTTAAAAAGTACCCCATTAATCCTAATAGTTTTACATGGATAACATATTTGACTCATATTAAATACAAAATAACTGTAGACTATAATAACTGTGGCATCATAAGAGGTATAGCTAAATCAAGCTAGCTATTGTTATTGATTTCCCATATTAATATTATTATTGTACCCCAGATTGACATACAATACAACCCACCCAATGTGATGCTCCTTAAACCAGCATCACTCTGCATATCCCACCACCCCCCTAATCTGTTATAATCTCTATTATTATTAAATCTTTGCTGGAAAATACACTTTCTTTTGGTTGACCTTCTCCAGTGAGGTCAGAGGTCAGCAGCAGCAGACCAGCATTCACAGAGCTGGCAGTGATTCAGGTTCTCTTGCCAAATGACACTTCAGATACCTGCTAACAACTGATCATTATGTGGGACAGTAACTAATAGGTCATCCATCATCTACTGCCAGTGTTACAGTGATACACTGTCTGTTCAGGTAGAGTCAAACAGTGGATGCCCATGGTGCCAGGGCTTGTGGGACACTGTAAATAAAGTGTAAAGTGTATGCTTAAATCAGCATCACTCTGCATATTCCCACCACCCCCTAATCTGTTATAATCTCTATTATTATTAATCCTTTGCTGGGAAATACACTTTCTTTTGGTTGACCTTCTATAGTGAGGTCAGAGGTCATTGTCAGCAGCAGCAGCAGCAGCAGCATTCACAGAGCTGGCAGGGATTCAGGTTGTCTTGCCAAATGACACTTCAGCAAAGGAGATACCTGCTAAGAACTGACCATTATGTGGGAAAGTAACTAGTAGGTCAATACAAGTAGGACTAATAACAAAAATCAATAGCAGTGGATGTAAAAGAGTGATAATACAACTATCGGAATTGATATCATTGGGACATTCTCAGACGGGCTTTCCAGCGGAGCTTCCAGCTATCTCAGTCCTCCATACATCTGGCTAGCTCGCCAGCACTGTCCAGCATCTCTCCTCAGTACGTCCATGTATGTTGGTGTGGAACGTCCCTGTGATCGATGCCCGTGCATTGGTTCCCACAGCACCAGCATGCTTGCTGGGAGTTCTTGATGTCTTTGGCAGTGACCGAGAAGCCTCATTCTCCAGGCTGCCACTGGATATGGATGTCTCAGGCTCTCTGCTGACTCCCAACCATCAGGCTTACCCCCAAAAATATCCTGGTAAAAAGTACCCACATTTCTACCTTTTATATAACCTTCTATAGTGAGGTCAGAGGTCAGGGTCAACAGCAGCAGACCAGCATTCACAGAGCTGGCAGGGATTCAGGTTGTCTTGCCAAATGACACTTCAGCAAAGGAGATACCTGCTAACAACTGACCATTATGTTGGACAGTAACTAGTGGGTCACCCTGTCATCCTTCATCTACTGCCAGCGTTACAGTAATAAACTGTCTGTTCAGGTAGAGTCAAACAGTGGATGCCCATGGTGCCAGGGCTGTGTGGGACACTGTAAATAAAGTGTTGTCTATTTAGAGTGTATAAGGATGTCTCAGGCCCTGTGCTGACTCCCAACCGTTAGGCTTACCCCCAAAAATATCCTGATAAAAATTACCCACATTTCTACCTTTTATATAACCATGAATATATTTTAGAAAATCAATTTACAACAACCCAACCCATGTAAATCTCAGTTTACAAACTGTTCTATTGATGTACTTTATATTTTATACAATTTTTCCCATCTAGACTTAATGTAGCAATATTAATTTCTGAGTATTGGGTACTGGGTATTGCTGAGAAACTAGCAAGAGCGCGCTAGATTTTAAAAAAAAAATGATTGGACTGAAAAACCCAGCCCAGTGTTTCCAACTCTTTTCCAATGAAAGTAGCTAGCAGCACTATAGCTCCAAAAGTCCCTAAATCTACTGAGAAAGAATCCCCGACAGGGCGATGCTACGTCGGTGGACCCCGATGCGAAGCGGAGGGGTCTCTCATCACCCTGAAGATGATTCTTTCACAACAGTGACCCGCTGGCTGTACTTTATTCTGCTTATTACACGGATACTTACTGGAGAAATCAATATTTTGACACAAAAACGGTCTGCCAGAGTCCGACATCTGAACTGCGCCCATAGCAACGGTCTGCTATACATAGCAACGGTCTGTTATACAGAAATTACAGACCACACAACGCCGTGATTGACTAATCAGAATCCAGTATTCAACACCGCCGTGTAATAAAAACATATAATGAACGTAAACAACAAACATGGCTATTGTTAGTACTCACAGCTGTCAAGCTAGCTGCTTGTGGAAGACTTTGGTGACGCACAATGAGTGCGTGGGCAGAGAGCGCGCAGGCAGGTAGCCTGCCCAATCATAACATTCGGCCCGAATGAAATGATTGGACGGGTTTATTACAGTCCCGCGAAAGCCAGAGATACCATATTTTTTTCCTTTTTTGTCAGATCATTTGATTTATTGAACGTTGTCGGGATGTAAAGAGAATTTCAACAACAAAAAAGGTATTTGAACAGCACTACCAACCCTACCTTTAAATCACACCCACGATCATAATAAAAGACAGGTCCAGTCATTATTTAAGTCCTACTCTCATCATGACTAGTGACTATTCTGAAAGTAATTAGTGCCAGCGGTGATTATGTTTGAACTGCATGTGAATTTGTCATCCGCATATTAAACTATTTATGGCTGTAATTAAAAATGAATTAATTACTGGGAGTATCGACTGGAAGGCAGAAGCCAAGGCAGGTGTCCGTGACCCCACCCCGTTAACTCTTGCCCAACCATAAGCCATAAGGCACTGCACCTTGCTTATCTTGTCAGCCAATAATTAAGCCTCGCTCCACACTTGTCCCAGCTTCCAGCACTGGGCTGCAGAAGGCCGACATTCAGCCACCTTTTATAAACAGCTAATGTGTTTTTCTTAAAGCAGAGTACTGTGGCTTGGCAGGCCTGTGGTTGTTAATATATTTGACAAGTTTTGTTCTGTAGAATGTCACCCAAGTACATCCATGTGTGTATTCACTACTGTGAATAATACATCACAGGTTACATTTTTACCTTTTCTTCAGGGCTGTCAAAGTTGACGTGATGATAACACATTAACGCAAATTTGTTTTAACGCCACTAATTTCTTTAACACATTAACGCAATCTTTCGGAAGTTGTAGCGGTTTCACTTTCAAAGCTAGAGTGAACACATGAAACTACAAAACCTAAGGAATCCATTGGTACAAACCATGTAATACTTGCTTGTCGGAGGTTACATAACGCTCCAAACTTGCGCTAAATTTTGCTGAGGAAAAACTGGCATGGCCATTTTCAAAGGGGTCCCTTGACCTCTGACCTCAAGATATGTGAATGTAAATGGGTTCAATGGGTACCAACGAGTCTCCCCTTTACAGACATGCCCACTTTATGATAATCATGCAGTTTTAGGCAAGTCATAGTCAAGTCAGCACACTGACACACTGACAGCTGTTGTGGCCTGTTGGGCTGCAGTTTGCCAAGTTGTATTTTGATAATATTTTTTTATGCTAAATGCAGCACCTGTGAGGGTTTCTGGACAATATTTGTCATTGTTTTGTGTTGTTAATTGATTTCCAATAATAAATATATACATACATTTACGTAAAGAAAGCATATTTGTCCACTCCTATGTTGATAAGAGTATTAAATACTTGACAAATTTCCCTTTAAGGTACATTTTGAACAGACAAAAAATGTGCGATTAATTTACAATTAATCACAATTAACTATAGACAATCATGCGATTAAATATTTTAATCGATTGACAGCCCTACTTTTCTTACATCAAACTCGATGACGCCGTACAGTACAGTGGCTGTTATACCTGTTTATGCTGTTGCACTGTTTACAGTCTGCACTAACCTAGTTTGGCAAAGCTTAGCAACATAGGAGCAACATCAGTTTGAGGAACTCTGCTGAGGAAGGTGTTGTGAAAGCCTGAATTACAAGCAGGCATGTAACTTTACTTTTTTTTCTTTCTAGTGTTAAAAAAAGAAATCCATATTTCACTTAGGTCTTGTTTTTTACATGCAAGCATTCTCCCCACCTTGACTACACACACACACCCTTGCCCATACATGAGTATGAATTGCTCAATAGCTAGCCTCCCTCCATTCATACTCTGGTCACATGGCCCCTCCTGTCAATAGTTAACTGCAGCAGCTTGTTTCAGTCCCCGTCTGTGACTTGTGCAAGACTAAAACAAGGTCAAAACAACATTTAGAATCTTTATAGTGCTTTTACACAATACAATCAGTCAGCATTAAAGAGCTGATTACATCACAGCCAGAGCAATCTGAGCTATTCTTTACAATGGATTATGGTTAAACCAAAGCTTAGATTCAACTAACTAAATATTTGGCCAAGCTAGAGATTGATATCAGGTTGTATGAAGTGACAGGTTTTCATCCCTCCCATTCTGTGACAGATTTGTACTTGTACAAGACCTTAGAGAGTTGTCTGTGTGAGTCGAGGAGGGACAAAGCCAGTATTGTACTCTCTGCAATGTAAACTGGGTTCTTGCTGTAGTTGTGCCAAACCTGGCATGCTGCTAGTGGGGGGATGTAAGTGTCCATCACTAAGTAATTGTTCTTGACTTCCCTTTTGGTGTTTATGTCTTTACTTGGGGGGAAATAAAGCTTTTACGGACAGTATTGTCCAACAGCAATATTCACACACTTATAGTAGACCAGATAAAACAACAATGAAAGAGAGACATGTATTCAAATGTTGTAGATTTCTGTATTTTCTGTGTAAACAAAACCTTGAGAAAGCGGAGTGGAGAGTTGTGGCTGCGGTATTGTTATGTTGTCTGTGAGACTATGGAGTTGGCAGTGGGGGAGCAGCGAGCTTGAGGGAGACGTGTGGTCACCATGGGCTCTGTGCAGGAATGGAGGCGACAGGGACGCGTCCAAGTAGCAGCAGCACAGCTTCTCATTAACTCCTATGAAACCCTTAAAGACCAATGGAAGAAGAAGCTTTTATTTCGCTGGAAGAACATTCGCAATTTATCGTTTGGGGATATAAAAGGTTTAAAAGTGGCCTCTGTGCGAAGGACGGTGCAGTCTAAAAGTGTGCCATTGAGAGCCATATGTATGCAGTGAGATCACCATCAAACAGAGAAACGATCCTCTCAAGAGACTTAATATAACTGTGTTTTTTGTTGGGGTGGAAGAAAGTATCGAAAATATTGAGTGTTGCGATACAGTAATACATTTTGTGGTACTATATTGATTCTCAAAAATACTATAGATTTTTAATTAATATTTTACATGCAAAGATGAACTCAGTCAATACTTATTTCATTTGCAAAGATATGCACCCTCTCAGTGTATGTGCCCTCTCAAAGTAGTGCTAATATAAATAATAATAATATATCCCCCTGCTTACAGTATCGCAATATATTGCAATATATTGAATCATAACCCCTGTATCATGATACTTATCGTATCGCCACATTCTTGCCAATACACAGCCCAAGTTTATTGTGAGAATTCTGCCATATTAGAAGGATTTTAAGTCTGAGCTCATATCTGACTCAGAAGAAGAGGAGTACTGTAGTTACTGCTTGATTAGGGCTTTTTTTTCTCAAAGCGCTCTGGCCCACATAGCCCATATGTTGGGGTTATTATATCTGCTTACCTAGCACAAGATGATGCAGCAGTAAATACGCAGTTATGGGAGTATGAACTCCAGTTGCTGATCTCCACAAATCACAAATATTAGATTTAAGACTACTATTAAAGAGGAACTATTATGTGTATTTTCAGGTTCATGCTTGTATTTTGGGTTTCTACTAGAACATTTTTACATGCTTTAATGTTAAAAAAACGCTTTATTTTTCTCATACCGGCTGTGCTGCAGCACCTCGTTTCACCCCCATCCCTCCCGTCTGCTCTGATTGGTCAGCTGGCCCTCGGTTGTGATTGGTCAGCCAATCCTAACTTTTTGGACTGCGCTCCAGCTTTGCTCTAGCTAGCTTTGTTTGAGGGCGTGCCAAACTGGCCGCTAGGCAAATTGTATTACTTGGTGACATCACCACGTTACGGAAAAAAAGGTGGGACTTCAAGCAAGGCGTTTTCGTGACCAGTGTTTCTGTGGGGGAGAGTAACTCCCTTTGGCGTGGACTTTGGGCTATGTAACTTTGCATACCTTTTTTACATGCACAAAAAAACTAAAGGAAAGGGAAAAAGCACAAAAACATAATGGGTCCCCTTTAATTTGTTTTCTTTTACCACATTTGGTAGGGGAATTCCACAAGGCTGTTATGAATCTAGATGAAAGTGATTTTATATGTGTTTGTGAAACTTGATTTCACAAAGGAATCTTGTTGAGTTGTAATGAAATGTAGAAAAGAGTTTGCTATCTGTATCCCCCATAACCTGGTTGCTAATATGAGTGTCACTAAGTGTATGCCTACACCTTTCCAATATAAGATAATCATTAGTTGCACTTATTGTTTTTGCATTATGTGCAGGTCAGAGGTCCGGGTGGGTGTAGAGGAGATTAGTGTCAATGCTGCTATTGCTCAAGGGGGAGGAGAGGCAGTTGGGACGGGGTGGGGTTTGTCACATAATCAATCAAGTTCAATGGTCGCCTAATATGCATTCAATGATTCCTGGAAAGTATAGTTTGTGTCACACTGTATGCAGGCTGACAAGAAACATCAAAACATAATTCTTCATTTTTCACTGGTCAGTTAAATCATACATCTACAATCTCTATATAGAAAGTATCTGAATTAGGGCTGTCAGTAGGTTAAAATATTTAATCATGATTAATCACATGATTGTCCATAGTTAATTGTGATTAATTGCACATTTTTTATCTGTTCAAAATGAATTTGCAGTTACATATTTTGAGGTCAGAGATCAAGGGACTCCTTTGAAAATGGCCATGCCAGTTTTTCCTCGCTAAAAAAATTAACTTTGACTTCGTTAACTTTGACAGCCCTAATCTGAATGATTCAATATCCTAAACAGGCATTCATTTGAAATGTGCTTTTTACAGGGCAGAATTACTTTTCCACCCTTCTGCAAGTAGTCCCACTTGTCTTCTAAGTAATTAATACATCTATTTGTATTGTAAGTCCATTTCAAACTGCTATAGTGAAACTGACATTTCCTGGGTGCTTTGAGGCTACCCACGATAGAGGCATCTGTCAAAATTCAAAGCTTTGGCCGCTGCAATTTTAGATCAGATAAATTTAGCAAACATAATTTGTGGGGTTTTAGTGCTAAACAGATTTGTGGTTGGCACACACAGAGAGCCTGTGGGCAAGAGATTGGGAAGAGATTCTGTATAAAATATGTCCAAAGATGATAGTTGATGTTCAGTTATTGTGGTCAGCAATAAAGAAAAACACGAGATGAGAAAATTCAAACCAGGAGCATAAGGGACAGACACATTTGTTTGTTTTTTTCAAATCTGGACAATCAATGCTGATGGCCTTTTGAGATAATAACATTTCAATACATTGGTTATATTCTGTTTCTGGTCTTTGTCCTTTTTAAGACTTTGTCAAAGCGAACAAACACATTTATTTCCAGTGGGCTTGTATCAAACAGACTCCCGTTAATGCAGTTCTGCACAAAGCGGTAGCCTCTACACTTTTTTTGACTAGTCCAATCATCTTTTATGTAAGTGAGTAAATTCTAAATTAAAACTTGAAGCCTTTGGCATTCGAGCCAGAAGGTTAATTTAAGACCTTGGCTGACCAACTTCGATTTGGTGCCCGTTCTGAAGGAGGTAAAAGGTGCTCAGTCATGCTTAAAAAGTCAATCAGTGTCTCTCGGTCTGCAAATCGGACGCTGTCTCAACCGCCTCATGTACGTTGTGTGTCTGGACAGCCCGTCCTGTTATTTCACAGTGAATAGATTCCACTACAGAAAGGATTTGAAGTGGGTCAGGTCAGACAGCTTTACTCTCTTTGTCTCGTACCCTCTGTCTCACTTTGTCTCTCTGTCTCTCTTTTAGTCTGTGTCCTCCTGATTCTTCTTTATATAGTTTTCTGTTTTGGTCTTCATGTTTTGTAATTTTAGTGATATGTGTGATACGCAAAATGTAGAGTTAAATGGTTGTTGAATTGTTGTTCAGTATTGTAAAACCCCATTTAGCCTATTAGGGCTGTATATATAGAGTGCTGCAGGGATGACGTATTTTTGTAGGCCAACCAGGAAGTTAGCAATATCCTGGTTCCCTCGACAAAAAGCCAGAGATTTTTCCATTGTGTTTTGGATTATTGCAGAAAATAAGCTCTGTGGCAAAAACACGTTTATGATACTTATACCTTTTGTTCAGCAAGATAATCTTCTCAAATGAACAATCCTTTTATGATTTTTGAAGTGTAAATACAATCCCCAGAAGTAAAAAGCTAACGTTGGGCTATAAACGAACTACACCACAATTGCATGAACGTGAGTATACACAACAAGGCTGTAAGCAGACGAGTCGGCGTGCTGACGTTTAGTAGTTTCATTTAGCCTCTTGTTAGCAACCGCCTTTTTTAAGACGCATAAAAAGCTTCAAAATTCACGAGTGGGGTATTTATTGATGTATTTTATATGTAGAACAAATCTCTTCAGCTTGTGTTAACCACAGACCTTATTTCAGGCATCTAACTACAAACCCATTGACTTCCAGAAGAGGGAACCCGAAGTGCTAATATGCTAACTCGCATCCGGGTTTTGGGACTCATTCCTGCAGCACTCTATTGGCAAGAATCTGGCGATACGATACGTATCATGATACAGGGGTAACGATTCAATATATTGCGATACTTTAACCAAGATTATATATTGCAATTTTTTTAAATTTAAATCTTTTAAAATAATTTTGGGAAAACTCATAGCATAAAGAACACACTAGAAATACACCATACTGCTTGGAAAAAACTGCATGGTTTTTGCTCCAAACTGCATGTGATTATCATAAAGTGGGCATGTCTGTAAAGGGGAGACTCGTGGGTACCCATAGAGCCCTTTTTCATTCACATATCTTGAGGTCAGAGGTCAAGGGACCCCTTTGGAAATGGCCATTCCAGTTTTTACTTGACAAAATTTAGCGCAAGTTTGGAGTGTTATGGAGTAAGCTAGTATGACATGGTTGATTCCAGTTGATTCTTTAGGTTTTCTAGTTTCATATGCCAGTATCTTCACTCCCGCTACAAGCTCTGAAAGACAGAATAGCGTCCGTCATATTTTTTACGATGTTAATTCAAAATACAGTGTTTTGGAGAATTGATACAGTATCACAAGACATAATATCACAATATTCACAAGTATCGATATTTTCTTACACCCCTATAGCCTATGTACATTAAATACAGTGTGAATCGTCCAGTCATTATGTTTTAACATTGTTCTTTTTGCTGTGTCACTTGTCATCGGCTGTAAGAGAAATCACAGCACCGCCGTCTTCACCTGCACAGTCGCCGTTTTATCTCCCGTGTCAATTTTCTCCTGAGCTCATCGAGTTAACGTCACGGCTTCTTCGGCTCACAACCTTTTGTCTCACCCATGCAGAAAGCTTTTTCCACTGACTGCACGTTTTCCACTTGAGCTGCGAGCTGACAGAGACTTATACCTAACTAAGTAATAATCCATCACGTCTCCAGGGATTCTTCCCCCCGAGAGAAGCAACATTGTCACCAACACAACAAATAAGAGCATTGTTTCTCATAGATGAATTCTCCCAAAGCAGCAGGCCAGATTGTTTTGTGGATATCAATGACTCGTGGGTATGGAGACACAGATCTGTGATAGAAGGGTGGAGGATGATGATGATAAGAAATCAGCCTTTTTCATCTCTGTAGTGTTCCCAAGTGTGCAAAACACTACTGACCTCAGTACATTTTCACCTTGAAATTAGTTTTAACCTCACCTTCACCTATTCCAAGGTGACAGGCATATGTGCAAAGAATTTGATTTGCACCTTAAGACAGCAGATAGAAATAGCCAGTAAAATAGGTCAATGATTAATGGATTGATATCCCCTCAAGAGCAGGTGGAATGAGATAATAAGAGCTCAGTTTTATTCATTTATTCTGACTGTAGTCTCTCCTAAAATCTGTTGAGATTAGGGCTGTCAAAGTAAACACGATAATACGCAAATTCATTTTAATGCCACTAATTTCTTTCTCTTTCACGCATTAACGCAACTTGCGATTTTGAATTAAGCTCGGACGCTATTCATTCTTTCAGAGGTTGTAGCGGGCTCAGTTTTAAAGCTAGAGTGAAGATACTTGCATCAGAAAACCTCACTAGAAATGATAATCACATGCAGTTTTGGGAAAGTCATAGTCAAGTCAGCACACTGACACACTGACAGCTGTTGTTGCCTGTTGGGCTGCAGTTTGCCATGTTATGATTTGAGCATATTTTTTATGCTAAATGCAGTACCTGTGAGGGTTTCTGGACAATATTTGTCATTGTTTTGTGTTGTTAATTAATTTCCAATAATTAATATATACATACTTTTGCATAAAGCAAGCATATTTGTCATCTCCCATGTTTATGACAAATCTCCCTTTAAGATACATTTTGAACAGATAAAAAATTAATTTGCAATTAATCGCGATTAAATATTTTAATTAATTGACAGCCCTAGAGAGATATTGTATACTAAAAACACTTCCATCAGTTAAATTTCT
This sequence comes from Adelosebastes latens, assembly GCA_916700685.1. Taxonomy (NCBI): domain Eukaryota; kingdom Metazoa; phylum Chordata; class Actinopteri; order Perciformes; family Sebastidae; genus Adelosebastes; species Adelosebastes latens. The sequence continues at coordinate 14,099 of CAKAKR010066844.1, read as the reverse complement.
TCTCATTGCTTATGTCAGGAGTGTTTTTAATTACTTGTACTAAATCACTGGGGTTTCATACAATTAACAGTGTGATTAGTCTCGACAGCTCAGTGACCCCTATGAGCCACTCTCCCTGCGCCACCGCTGTGCCGTCCTCTCTGTGCTTATCATCTTTCAAGGTGTAAGGTTTACTGGCATTGACATTCCCTCCCCGGGCCTCCTGCTATGATAGGTGGGGCGCTTCCCGTCCTGTCCTGTCCTGTTGAAGACTTGCTGGAAATCTCTTCTCTGAGTGTACAGTCTGTGAGAACGTGTTTGTGTGTGTGTGTGAGGAGGCCTGATGTTCACAAGGGAGAAAGACGTCACGTTAACGCTAAGTGCAACTGCAGGAGCAGGCCAGCACTTGTTATTGAATGTATGTTTGTAGCAGAGAGAGCAGAGTGCGAAGGAAAGCACTTCATGGTGAAAGCATTTTACACAAGTCTTCAACACAAACACAGAGACGATTCGAGTTCGCCAAGTTCAGTGTTGACGAGAAAGAATGCAAATTGGATTGTTGTCGCTTCGACAGCGGCCAAATTGGATTTGTTGCTGGGTGTTTGTTTGATTCTGGAAACATTTTATGGCTATTCTAAGCTCACATGCTGAATAGACCCAGCTCAGGCTGGCCCAGTTTGAAAGGTTTTCATTCTGGACGCGTCAGATCAACACCGTCTCCATGAGACTCCCCTATGTCTGTGTTTTGTTGTCTGCTCTGGGCTCAAGTTATCATACACGTAGCATGCATAATGATGATGTGGCTCATAGCTAGAACCAGCTGCGATGAGAGCAGAGTTGTTGCACCGATGGCCGGCATCAGGTGCAGGAATAACTCATCACATGAGATGGAGGAGGCACGTGATGCATGCTGGTTCACTAGAGGGAAGCCTCACCCCTCAGCATGTTTCATCTACAAACAAGAGAACTGGAGAGGCATTTCTTATCATATGATGCCCATGTGAATATGTGACTAAAGGCTGCCCTACTCTCTCTCTCTCTGTAGTTAATCTAGCATTGAAGTATCGCTGGCAGAAATGCCATCCTCGCACTGTTTTCTGTCTTATTTGAAGTAAAGACGTGCCGCCGCCTCTTCCTGATTTTTATCACTTTGTTTGGGAAAATAAAATGCCACCACACTGGTTGCACCAGTCTGTAAAACAACACCTGGCTGCCTGCTCTGTCTCTAGTCTAAAGATTATAAATCATAGGCGCCAGATACTCAAGTTGTCATGTACAACTTCTCAATGTACTCCTCAACAGGCGCCGTGTTTACATTTAACGTTTTTTACGTTTACGGCTAAAACGTATTCCTTGATTGGAACATGTGTCAATGAGTAGTTACTAATGAGTAGTCCCTAATGGCCTAAATGTTGATTTTTAGACAACCACACCTGTGTGTTATGCCCTATTTAACGCCTGTGAAGCTGTTTTTGTCCCTCAATACTCTGAAGAAGACCGTCCTGTCGAAGCATTGGTAAATTATTAAATCATTTTTTTGTGTGCGACTATTTTTCCTTTACACTACCGCGGTCAGCACCTCTCCAACACTGTCTCTCATCCAATGAGTAGTTACTGACTAAGAATGTAATCATTTTCTTATCTCTTTGTCTTGATGAGACAGTGCTGTAAAACCTCCCTGTTCAACCTTTAGACCTTTTTGGTGGCGGTCTTTCAGTGTGTGAAGAAGAGATAATCGCACAACCATCCCCTCTACCCTGCTGCAATAGTATTATACAGCCCACTATCACCTTTGACCCCCACACTCGGTATGATTACGTCACACAATAGTAGATGAGCTGGATAATGAGTGATAGGGCTTACCGGAATAAAGTGGATGTTTTCCTCAAGAGCCCTTCTTGTTTGTTTTCAGAAAAGAAATCAAGAAACGAAGAATGGATTTCCCTTCACTTATTTATTCTGTGGAGTAGCTCCTAGTGAAATTTCATGGTATCGCTAAACACAGTTTTGGCTCTCTGGTTCATGGCTTTAGGGGAGAGTGTTGCTTACTTTCCCGTGATAACACTAAATTATGTGAATTCATCTATAGGGTGGATTATTCCTTGCTTGCATGACCCGTCCTTCGCTGCTGTTCTCTTCCTTCTTATCGAGTAGGGCTGTAAGAAAGTACCGAAAATATAGAGTATTGTGATGTTATGTTTTGTGATACTGTATCCATTCTCAAAAACACTATTGATTTTCAATTAATAGTTTGCATGGAAAGATTAACTGAGTCAATACTCATTTCATTTGCAAAGAGATGCACCCTCTCAGTGTATGTGCCCTCTCAAAGTAGTGCTATGATGTTGGATGTTACAGAGACTGTGATAAATGAAAATGCAGATCTCAATGTTCTGATTGTATAAAAAAAGTAAACTTTTTTTACTCAGATTTTTTGCATATGGGAATGTCTTCTTTATACTATGACCGTTTTCGTAAAATTTGATTTTAAAAAATCTAGGGCTGTCAATCGATTAAAATATTTAATAATAAAAAAATCGCAATATATCGCTTTGCTTACAGTATCGCAATATATCGCAATATATTGAATCGTAACCCCTGTATTATGATGCATATCGTATTGCTAGATTCTTGCCAATACACAGCCCTATTATAGAGTAAAACATTCTGATATCTGAAAGCATTTTGATCAGCTTTAATGCATTTTAATGTGTGCTTCAGGTTTTGTTTTCTCCCTCTCACTCTCCTTCTGTTTCTCTTTCTGGCTGCCAACCCGCCCTCTACTCCTCCCTCCTGCACACTTTTTGTGATCGCTGGACAACAGTCTCAGTAATGAGGATGAAAATGCATTATGACAGGCAAAATAGTTTTGTGTATCACAGCAGGTACTTAAGAGAAGGGACAGGAAGGATTAAGAGGGGAGGAGGGTTTTTTGGCTGAATTATGGCTGCATTACATCTTTTGATTTTTTAACCACCCACCAGTCTTTTCAGAGAATAAGCGCGGGTACAGTGGCCTATAACACTATCCATCTTTAGTCTGTGAGACCTCCTGAGTCAACCTGAGACAAATCTAATCTCTCAGCTCTCTCTGCTCACGGCTGCTGCCTTGTGCTATCGATCTGGCTGGCTCACCACTTAGAGCTCGTCTGCCTTTTAGCGCTTTGGCATCTTTATTTTTTATCTATTTCCTCCTCTCTAGCGAGTTGTTTCTCTGGTCCATTTACACCAGTTCCACGTGAGCGGGTGAATGATTGATGAACGTGGCGCGGGACAATGATGTCGCTTGCATTGTGGCGCTTATATAAGAGCCCCCTGCAGGGGTTACTGGCCGTGAATGTGACCATGTAGGCATGTACACGTGTCCGGGAGTGCTGCGTGCGTGGGTGTATGTACACCCATTACTGTAACATTTAAAGGCTTTATGACCTGTTGTAACATCATTTGTCTTTTTGAATTGTAAGAATTGTTATCTTTCAGTGTTGGTTTTATCAAGACTGTCTGGGTGATGGTAAACAGTGATTTTATTTGAGCTCTGTGTGTGCAGTCTTCCATAACCACCCAAGAGCAAAACCATATGAAAGTAACTGATAGTACAGGTGATATGAAAGCAGCTTTGTACAATTTTTAGAATGTTGTAAATATTGTCACAGTAGAAAATCCAACAAGTAAAACGACGATTTGTACAGTATGTAAGGCTTCCGTTTCGAGGAGGGGCACTAGTGTTGCCAATTTCAACCCCAGCAATCTTATTAAACATTTGAAGACGCACCACGCAAAAGAGCACGACAACTTCACCAAGGTAAAGGGGAAAAAAGGACAAACTGCAACAGCAAACGTTGGAAACCGTATTCCAACGATGAGATGAATTCCACAAAGATAGCCCAAAAGCGACAAAGATATTATATTTATCATGCTGGTATCGGATCGGTACTATTGGCCGATACCGCACGTTCAGGTATCCGAATCGGTATCTGGAAGGAAGTAGTTAAGAACGTGAATGCTGCATTGAAAAAAGAATAATGACATAATGGCATGTAGCGCTGCAAAGATTAATCGATTACTGATCAGTTGTTAACTATTAAATTAATTGCAAACTATTTTGATAATTTTTTAAGAAAATAAAAGTCAATAATTCCAGCTTCTTAAATGTGAATATTTTCTGGTTTCTTTACCTCTCTATGACAGTAAACTGAATATCTTTGAGCTGTGGACAAAACAAGACATTTGAGGACGTCATCTTGGGCTTTGGGAAACACTGATCAACTTTTTTTGTGACATTTTATAGACCAAATAACTAATCGATTAATCAAGAAAATAATCGACAGATTAATCGATAGTTGCCACCCTAATGTCATGAGTTGTTTGCATTTTGGTTGATTGGATTCTGATGCTGCATTTGATTGATTTAAGCGCGACCTGTGCACCTCCAGTACACCTTGCCCTCATATACTTATCTTCAGTTTTATTTTGTGTTTCCCCATGGCTCATTTGGCAGCACTGCTGTGTGTGAGTCTGTCATCGAGGTATATTTTAGTGGTTTCCTCGCTCTCATTTCGACCCCTGTCTTAAAAAAGAGTTAACATGCTTAACCTGCAGATATCCAATTTCAATTTGGACTGTGATGAATGGATCGTGCGTAGAGTGCGTTTGCCAACTATGTTGCTGCTGCACTTTCAGGCCCGGTTGCTTATCTGTGGGACGGCGTGCTGTAGGCGTGGCCAGTATGAGGGCTGGTACTGGCCATGGCGCTACAGCTGATGCCAGAACTCACCCACACACATACACACAGAGAGAGATTCACAGCCTGAGACTTCCTGTAGTTGGACCAAGATCACAGCCTGTTTGCTCCCACTTAAACCTCAGTAACACAACTAATTCTACCCCTCCAACAGAAGACTGGCATAGCTTCCCCTGTATGTTAGCCTTCTTTCTGAATAAAGAAGAGCCTCTCCACCAGTCTGCCTGAGAGCCTGTCCCACCAGGGACTCAGGCGAGTGTGAAGTAAAGATCTTTGGTCTAAAGGCAGTTCAGATACTTAACTTTAAAGGCGTCACTGCAGCTGAACAGACCGCATCTTCACATTTAAGATAATGAACAAAGAGGAATGGTTCACCTGTATACAACACGGGCAAAAGAGCTGGTTTTAAATCTTTACAGATGAGACAAGCGTTTTCAGTGTTTTAGCATTTTGACAGCTTTGTTCGGGTAATGCCTTCTCTCTGGATAATCCCAGTTAAACAGCTTAGAGGAAGAGCAGGGAAATCTGCACACTCCCTAAGTGTAAGATAGGATGCATTCACTCTATTACGCGTATTGTTAGAAAAAAAAAAAACTAAAATGATCCCTCAATCCAATTTCATCCCGATTATAAAAAGCAGGCTTCACAAGTATACTTAGTGCAACAGTATGTCCAGGTGTCAGACGTTTAACAGAAGTGCAGTCACATCAATCCACACTACTACATATGATGATTGATCACCTTTCATCACATGTGGTAGTGTCGCATGCAACTTCCTGCGGCTGCTTTCAGCATTTATATTCTGGCTGTAAACTGTCACGAAATGTCAGGTACTTCTGATCATGCAGCCTATTCACTGGGATTAGTTGCACCACAAAAAATGCTCAACATTGTGAGCCATGAATATATGTACTTACTATCTTTACAACATGTTTCGTTCTGCCTATAAAGCAAGTTTTGGGGTTGTTTATATACTCATGGTCACACCCTCAATATGTCTCATGGCTGCTCGGAATTCTAGTCTGTTATCACAAGTCACATGTTGTGCTGAAGTTGATGGATAAACCTGGAAATGAGCCCTTGCTGTTTCCTTATGTGGGACTGAGACCAGAATCAACATGTATTGTTGATTGTTGATATTGTCAGTGATTCCCAACCAGGGGTACTTGTACTCCAAAGGGTAACGACAAGGGATTCATGGAAAATAGGGCTGTCAATCAATTAAAATATTTAATCGCGATTAATATTATGATTGTCCATAGTTAATTGTTATTAATCGCAAATTAATCACATGTTTTATCTGTTCAAAATGTACCTTAAAGGGAGATTTGTCAAGTATTTAATACTCTTATCAACATGGGAGTGGGCAAATATGCTGCTTTGTGCAAATATATGTATATATTTATCACTGGAAATCAAATAACAACACAAAACAATGACAAATATTGTCCAGAAACCCTCACAGGTACTGCATTTAGCTTAAAAATATGCTAAAATCATAACATGGTAAACTGCAGCCCAACAGGCAACAACAGCTGTCAGTGTGTCAGTGTGCTGACTTGACTATGACTTGCCCCAAAACTGCATGTGATTATCATAAAGTGGGCATGACTGTAAAAGGGAGACTCGTGGGTACCCATAGAACCCATTTTCATTCACATATCTTGAGGTCAGAGGTCAAGGGACCCCTGTGAAAATGGCCATGCCAGTTTTTTCCTGCCGAAATGTAGCTTAAGTTTGGAGCATTATTTAGCCTCCTTCCTGATAAGCTAGTATGACATGGTTGATACCGATGGATTCCTTAGGTTTTCTAGTGGAAAGCTAATTAATTTAATTATCTTAGTGAAACTCAACTAAAGAAAATAGTAGTAAAGGATAAACAGGTGAAACAGTTAACTAAAAGTTAAGTATAAACAGATGAAATAGCTCAAAGTAAAGAATACAAACGGTTGAAATAGTTTGCTAAAAGTAATAAATATATGGTTGGGATGTCTAGTTTCTGCCAACTCTGCCATTATTACAGGGCACAGAAGCTTTTGTAAGGTGTTAAAAGTTTAGAGAGTGATTTTTTTTTCTTTAATACTTCAAACATTTAGTCCTTCTGGCTGCACACAGACGCTCACGCAGACAGAGTGTTACGGTGCTCTGCATCATCTCTGTCTACCAGCAGCCCCGCCCTTATCACCCACGCCCCCTCCTGTCTGACTGGCACCCAGAGCGAGACATCAGGTGACCGGTGCAGCTGTGCCTGGCAGGGGGATGTGTGTCAGTTTGTATCAAACCCCACGGTAGTGGACACAGCCGGCTGACCTGGTTGGAGTGTAGCCTGCTCGGCCCGCAGCGGGCTCGGCCCGGCTGTGTCCCGAAGGAAGAGGCGTCCCATCCATCGTTCTCATCCAGGCTCATGATTTGGATTTTGGTAGAAAAGTGCCATTAATATGCTTTTTATTATCGGCTAAAAGACAGATGGACTACACTGGTGCTGTCAGGTTACCTCTTGCCCTCAACTGATGTGGTGTTGATTTTATGGCTGCATGTTCTCACTGCTTTGTCAGTGTCTGAGTGGGTAGGGTGTTTATCATGGCGCTGACTCTATCTTAATTATGGCGCTGCAAGTTAATTATTTCTAGCTCTTATCTAACAGTGTCTCAGTCCTGATAATCAATTTATTGGCAACTTAAAGTTTTGTGTTTATTAACCTCTGACTAATGTTGTTAAATATGGTCTGATTTGTGTTTTTCAGAAGCTGTCAGCAGAATGTCAGAGCGCCGGCTACAGTGGCACACTCATCCCATACAAGTGTGACCTGTCCAACGAGGAGGAGATCCTGTCCATGTTCTCAGCAATCAAGACGCTACACAAGGGCGTAGACGTATGCATCAATAATGCCGGACTGGCCCACAATGAGCCCTTGCTCAGCGGGAAGACGGAGGGCTGGAGGAACATGATCGACGTGGGTGGATCGCAGACACACAAATATAAACACTTAGGCTAAAACGAGTTAGGGAGAAACTTCATATTTATTTAGAGCAGGGACGGTTTGAATTATCCCCTTCCGTTTTTATGTTGTATTGATTTTATGGTCGCTCTACTCAAACAGAAAAGCAGAAGGAGGAGCTGAAATGGTTGCCCAGCGTGAGTGGAAGTCTTGTGTTGTTCAGAGAATAAGAGTTAAAGCAGAAATGTGTGGCTCTGCACACACACACAGATCCCCTCCCTCCCCTCACAGAGGCCGCTTCATTGGCTCTGAGAGAGCAGCACTGGCACAGCAGAGGCCCACTAATGAAAGCCAGCACTATTTCTCTTGTTTGGACTTTACAGTCTGATTCATTGAGCTCTTGACCACCGAAGACCCCCCCTGCTCTAAAGTCTCTGTCTCCAGCGTCCCGCATTCGTAACGCTCGTCCATCTGTTGTCATGGCAGCCACACATGAATGTGTACAGCAGTGTATTTTTAGCCTGTGTTTAATCTGTACGCTGACCTTGTTTGGTCACTTCCCCCCTATCTTGCCACCACGCTGGCTTTAACCTGCGTCTATCAATGTCACTACGGGAGCAGCTTAGAAGCCACAAGCTGGACAGGAACAGCAGGTTGAGCTGGTCTAACACAGTGACCTGGTGAACATCAGTCAGCTGCTCTGATACAGATTAAATATTGCAAAATCACATTTAAGTTCTGCAAATGATATCAACTGACTAATGTTTTTCTTTCGTTTTGTGTCTTATTTGAATGCAGTGCGTATATAGATTGATTGAAACATAAATTAAGCTGCTGTCTTCACCTCCCTTGCAGGTGAATGTCTTAGCCTTGTCTATCTGCACCCGTGAGGCGTACAAATCAATGAAGGAGAGGAATGTGGACGATGGCCACATCATCAATATTAACAGGTAAGCTGTACAGACAACCTTTGAATCTTTGTATAGATTAAAATACCTCAGACAGTTTGTTCAAGGTGATTTTAATCTGGCGGGCATTAAGTAAAGCCCATTGTGATCCCCACTTGGCTAGACCTGGAACTATTGGATTTATTATAATCCTGTTGTTGAAATTCTGTAGATCTATATAATTGATTTAACCGTCTATTTCTGTGCCTTTAAAGCCCATTGAAACACTTTTATATGATATTAAACCATACAAATATATGTGGCTTGTGAGAAATCTTGCTGTATAAGTGAGCAAGTAGAGGCATTTAAAACATGACAAGTAAAAATCAGAGTCTGTAGGGATTAGTCATTTATTACCTTAAAGAGGACCTATTATGCCTTAGTCCTTTTTCCCCTTTCCTTTAGTGTGTAATATAATTGTTATGCCTCTGTGTTGGAGGCATAAAAACTCAGGAACACCTGGAGGGAATTTCTTCAAATTTGGTACAAATGTCCACTTGGACTCTGATTAGATTTTGGTGGTCAAAGGTCAAAGTCACTGTGACCTCACAAAACATGTCTTTTAGCCATAATTTAAGAATTCATATGCTATTTATGACAATTTTACACAAATGTAAAATAGGATCAAATGCTGTAGTGCTGACATTTTGGACAGACATGGTTGTAAACTGCAACTTGACTGGTTGGCGGACGCATACAACCGCGTGGCGGGAATTGTAGTTTGTGTATGTAAAAGGTCTGTAAAGTTACAAAGCCTAAAGTTCACGCCAAAAGGGAGTTACTCTCCCCCACGGAAACACTGCTGCTGAACTGCCTGAAATGCCTTAATACAAGTCCCGCCCTTTTCTTCCACAACGTGGTGATGTCACCAAGTAATACATAATATCTGCCTAGCAGCTTGTTTGGCACACCCTCAAACAAAGCTAGTTAGAGCGGAGCTGGAGCGGAGTCTGAAGGGTTTGGTTCAGTTGACCAATTACAACAGAGTGGGCTTTTCAGGAGGAGGGCAGGAGCTCAAACAGAGCGTTTCAGACAGAGGGTGAAAAGAGGTGCTGCAGCACAGCTGGTATTTTTAACTGTGTAAAGTGTCTTTGAGTTTCATGAAAAGCACTATATAGATCAAATGTATTATTATTATTATTATTATTATTATTATTATTATTATTATTATTATTATTATTAAAAGTGAAGCATTTTTTGAACATTAGAGCATGTAAACATGTTCTAGTAGAAACATGTGGTTACTAGCTCACGCATCCCTCTCTCCTCTCCTACCTGTTACAGTATGGGTGGGCATCGAGTGGTGCCGAGTGCAGATGAGCATTTCTACTGTGCCACTAAATACGCTGTGACTGCTTTGACTGAGGGGATACGGCAAGAGCTTCGAGAAGCAAACACCCACATCAGAGCCACAGTAAGTTAGTTGTTACCATCAGAGCGTGCAGGTTTTTCTTCAACCTGTGCTATTGCTCCAATATTGGATCACATTAACAACATGCAGTATGCCGCAAGCTGTACATTTCTAATCCATGTTCCTCCCCTGCAGTGTATATCTCCTGGAATAGTGGAGACTGAGTTTGCCTTCCGGCACCACAACAGTGATCCAGAGAAAGCAGCTGCAGTGTATGAGAGTATGAAAGTAAGAGTGCTCATTTGACTGAGAGTCACAAGATGTATTTCACAAAGTGAAAACAGCAGCGTACTGTTGCGTCAATAATAACTCTTTTCTCCTCTTTCCAGTGTTTGAAAGCAGAAGACATAGCCAGTGCAGTCACATTTGTCCTCAGTGCCCCTCCTCATGTCCAGGTATCTCCCTCTTTCTTGTACAGCATCATAAGCATCAGCGTGGAGTGGTGGCTGGTTTCTGCATTGAACTCCTTTTTATTTGTGCCCTCAGATTGGAGATGTGCAGATGAGGCCAGTAGAGCAGGTGTCCTAGCAGTGAAACAGGAAGCTGCAGGAGGAGCAAACAGACGGCAGCCACGGTGACTCCTTAGCGACCTCTGCTGGGCAAAGGGGAGGGGTGGGTTGGGGGGGTAAAAACAAATCAACTACAGCTGTGTTGGATCTGCAGGGACGTGGTCGAAGAGGGCTGGAGCATTAAGGAGGCTGTGCGAACGGAAATGAAGGGGCGTGTGGACTCTGTAAACCACTACAAAAATACTACTGAATGCAGCGACCTGGTATTTGTGAATCGTTGAGCCCGGTCCTGAACTGAGCCGACTCCAAAACTACAGTAGGAACAAATAAGAAAGGAGCTGCTGCTGTGCTATGTGGTCATCTGCACGACCATCACTTCAGAGGGAAGAGTATGCCATTGATTGCACGTGTTTTGTTTTTGTAGGTCATATGACATATCTTTTTTTGAAATTAAATGGAAAGAGTAATTGCTGTTTATATAATTTTTTTTATAAATATCTTAACTTGATCATAGATAGATGTGGTCTCATACTCACTAACCATAGACAATACTACCCAGTGTCACTAACCATCAACAGGCTGTCCATCCTGCCACCTTTACTCACACGATGTTCATATTCATTTAACCCTTGTTTGGATCTATCCAGATCTCAACCCCCATAATAAGGAATCAGGAAAAGCACAGGTGCCCTTGTCTGTTAAGCACATGGGTTTCTACTATTCACTTTATGCCTGTGTATTTTCAGTTCTGCACTTTGGATTCATTCACGAGGAATTGTAAGAAGGAAACACTGGCAACTTATGTAGGGGGAAGAAACTAACTCTGTGTTCATGTATACCCTACAAATGTGTACCTTTCAGTGGAAATTTCTCCTTAAATGAATAAATAAAATAAAAACCAATTGCCCAGAAGTAAGTTATGGTCTGTGTTATGTTCAGACTGTTACGGTCAACCCGTTCGTTGCAGAAATAAGACACGAGCCGTGGACTTTGTGACAGGTTTTTATTACACCTTACATGACATGAGATAGTATTGCATGACCCGTGTACTCCTCTGTTTACCGCCAGCGTATATCATTTTTATCAGCAGCGCCCTGTTGCATTTGACCTAATAAATGAGTCAGCCACGATGAATTGGTCCAAAGTGGTTTATGTTTTTAAGAGAAGTGGTTCAACTGTTTGAACTGTGAATGTTAAATAGTGCCGTTACTTTGTCATTTTCTTGGCTTAAAGTGTGTGTATAGTACAGTACCCGACCTCAGATTTATCAACTCTCATGCTTGCATCATCAGACGTGGCCAAAAGATGGCAGCCTTAGCAAAGCAAAGTCCACAAATGAGGGCAGGGGAGTGCGTGTGAAGTCCTGAGCCGTTTGAAGCTCTGGCGCAACAGAGGAAGTGTTGGCCGGATATTAAAGATGTACACAACGATAACGGATTCTAAACGCCGTATTTCCACATCTCGTCACATTAGAAATCAGCAAAACTGTTCAACAAAATTTACAACAACAAATTGAATTAACAGGCTAAAAAAAAATGCCCATTTTAATATATCTGCATGGCAGATACATTTTCATAATCATGTAAATCATTTTTGTCTTATACTTCTGTTGGAAGTTTGTCGAAGATTTAAAGGTAATGACAAACAATAATTTGTGATTAAATCTTTTTTTTAAAAATGCCCCTCTTGGTGGCTGAATATGAGGATTGTGCAAAGCACAGAGGTATCACATGTTTGTCTGTATACAAGGTTTTTCAGGTAGATGGATGTTGGAGCTGATGACAGCTAAGCCTGGATGTGCGTCTCCTCCTCCTCCTCCTCCCCTCTCATAATACGCCATCTTTGACTTTTCATTTAGGGCGTTTGGTGTGATGGACAGCTTCAGTTTCTGTTGGAGAAATAATACCAATAATATTAACACATAGCATGACTTTAGCAACACATGCACGTGGGTACCTACAATGTCTTAGGTGGGAAAAGATGTGTGTCACCTGCATGAACGAGCCAGGTAGCACCCATAATGTGTGAACAGCACCCAAAGGAATCCAGATGATGGAGCCCATGGCAATGAGCCAGCCGACCCCCTGAGCCCAGGGAGGGAAGACGTAGTCCTCATAGCGGGCTGGTTTAAACTGGATGATGGAGAAAATCAGGATAACCTGCCACGAGAAGAAACACACAGTATAAGGTTTAGTTGTGACGCTTTGAGATGGATCTCAGTTTTAGTTTAAGGGGGAAAATCTTAAATATATTAATTGATTGACAGCCCTACTTTAAATCTAAATCATGTTGATGAAAAAATGACTTACAGTGATCAGCACAGGAGCAACTATTTGCCAACACAGTCTGAAGAAGATGTTTGGTCTTTTTCCAGTCATCTCCTCCAGGTTGTCTGAAAGTCGCTTCACTCCTGCGCATGGAAAGCTACTTCAGTTAACAGCCATGCATATTTACATTTATACATGTTTTTGCAATGAGAATGAAAGTATAGTCATATATATAAAGTATAATCTTAAAAAGTGTTGTGATGTGTCTACTTTTGGAGTAAATTACATTGAAAAAACCCAGCTGAACATGTTTACTCACCATAAAGCCAACAGATGGCTATAACCTCAAAGAATGCCAGAAACATGATGGACACTATGGCAGTGTAATGGTCCATGAGCTGGAACACATAGATGCCCACCTGAAAAGAGACACACTCTTTAGAACTGCACTAATGAACAGACTGATGATTTTACTATCTGGATATACTTTGGTTAGAGTTCATCCAGTCGTACCTGCATGACACAAGGAATCCCTAGAAGGCACGCTGCACCGCAAACAGCAAGAACAAACAGCTCCTTCCGCTTGAAGAACTGAATCAGCTGTTGATAGTACTCATCCATGAGACTGGTCACCATCACTTCAACCATTGCAAACTGGTAAAATAAAAAAAAAGTCACACTGTAGCTCTATAGGACTGCAGTAGGCAGAATGTTTTTGGCATCATTGGGGAAAATTTCAATAATAACCTTTTAGCATATTGTAATTCAAGTGTTCTGAGAGAAAACTACACTTCTCAGGCTTTAAAAAATCTAGCGTTCCTATTGGCTGTTCATTCAACGGAGGCAGCTGTCAATCACTCGCGAACTCCGATCAAATGGTCAAACTAGGCAGCGCTGATCAACTATAAATCAATATTCTGTTACTGTAATGCCTATTTCTCAAATGTTTTCAGAAACATCTTGTAGTGTACTGTTTAGCTGTAGAATGAGAAAGTTTGCTCCGGCTGGTGGGCGGTGCTTGGTATTTCCTCAAAAGATAGCTTCTGGGTCACAAACTTTCTCATTTTACAGTTAAACAGTACACTACAAGATGTTAATGAAAACATTTTATGCAAGAAATAGGCATTACAGTAACAGAATATTGATTCGTATTTGATCAGCGCTGCCTAGTTTGACCGTTTGATCGGAGTTTGCGAGTGATTGACAGCTGCTCAGAGACGGCAAGGCTCCAGCTCGACTCTGATTGGTTGTTTTCCTCCGGTCTGTGAAATCTTGCAGATGCCGTTAGGAGCACCGGAGGACACAGAG
>CAKAKR010066842.1:9959-26531 GCA_916700685.1 Adelosebastes latens | reverse complement strand
TTTTTTTCTGAACTACGAAGAGGGAAAACCCATATATTCACAAAGTTTGTGATGGATGACAGGTTGTTTCTCCATGCAAAATACATTTGGGGTTTAAATTTCAATTAAGCTGCTTTATTTTATGGGTTTAGCAAAGTAAATGGTTAATGGTAAATGGATTTGCATTTAAATAGCGCCTTTCTAGTCTTCCGACCACTCAAAGCGCTTTACATGTCAACATTCACCTATTCACACATTCACACACAGATGGCACGGCTTTCGACATGTGGACAGGAGGAGCCGGGGATCGAACCGCCGACCTTTTGATTGGTGGGCGACCCGCATCTCAGAATGCACATCTACACACTAGGGCTGCAAAATGTAGCACACTGCAGCTATTGCGCAGGTTTTTGTTTTCTCTTTTTAATTTTTCTTCACACTGCATTTTTCAGTGATTTGCTTGTTTTTCCTGGGTAGGGAATGTAATGCTGAGGATTTGCCCAATGAAAACAGTAAATAAAAAAGTTTATCAAAGACGCACAGCACCAGAATGTCCTAGTTAGAAAGATATCTGAAACAGATTTCTCCTTGACAGAGAAATTGCGTGAAAAGAAATCTTAAGCATGTTTCTTTGCACTGCAGCAGTTATTAATTAGCAGTACAGCCAAAGCGAACACATGCGTGTGAAACAAACACACAGAAGTTAATCAAAGACATAAATAGGTACATTTAGCACAGTGTGTTCAGTAAACATAATCCATTAACAGGTAATTGGTTTGGGAACTTGGGCCAAACCACTGACAAGGACAAGTCGAAGAATGTATGTCAGCAGAATGCTTCTAACTATTGACAGCAGGTCTGTTGAACAATGGCTTTGTCATTATTATTCTGGTCTACAAAGCTATAGGGGTTACTCTTCATCAATACATAACAAATCATACTCAAACCAGCATTAACACCTTTCTTTTTCAATTTTTGTATACAGTATTCATATCTTTTTGCATCTTAATTGCAGGGCTAAAATTAAGTAATAGCTCACCTCTACCAGATAAACAGTGTTTCAATGTTGTGCAATAAACATTCATGGAGTGGGCTAGGTCAGCCACACACATGCTATTTGCATACACCGCTGGGCTTACACGTTACACACATATCACACATGTGCAGATAAACATTCAGAGCCTTATCTGGACATCAAGCTTTCAGGGGCTTTGCTTCATAATGATTCATTCACTATCTTGAGGCAGATAACCATAAACAAATAGGGCAGATAATCGCACATGCAAAATGAAATATGAAGAAGAATGTGCAAAGACGTGCATGATATGAACGACTGCTTAAATGGATGGTTGGATGAGCACCTAATGCAGGAACATACACAGAGTTTGCCCTCCCTATAGTCCGCCTGAGAGAAAATATCCCTTCTCGTTCCAATTAGTAACGAAAGACATGTTTCACAAGCTTAATGTGTAGTTAGTGTCATGTGTGTCTTTTCTCCCGTCTCTCATTTTCTCTCGGTTGGCAGCATCATATAGAGCATACGCAGCAGGAAAACACTCAGAAAGTCCAGGGAGCTCAAAACGCAGAAGTCTTCTCATGAAAAATAGATTTGCTCTATAAAAAGAAGCTACAATCTATAGCCTGCAGTCTTTTAGAGTTGTTTCTACAACGCTGGAAGTGACCTGGAGGAGGTTGTAGAGTAATGAAATTCAGTATCTCTTATCTTCGAGGGGAAATTATGTTGTTGATCACCCTTTTTTTTTTTTTACAGATAGTTGTTTCAGTGGGAAAAGCACAGGTCATATTTGTGAGATTTTGTCGCATCATGCCATCGTCTTTGGCACGGCTACACAGATTGCTTAGCATTTTTTTTTACCAGCATATGAAATTGAACTACAGATGCATTAAATAAGCAATAATTATTGACAAAATGCTGTTTTTTCAGCAAAAAATAGACAAAGTAGGGGAGACACACAGTGAACTTAGTGTTTTTAAAAAATAATATAGTGTAGCATGCTGTTGCTCACTGATAACAGCCAAGTCTAATGATTAACTCTGATTTAAAAAAGCGAAGCGGGACTGTGTTTGAGGGGTCCACAGTAAATGGTTTTAAAATGCCAGCCAAACAGAAACGTGTATTTATCAGACCATGGAGTCAAAAATATAAACAGGAGGAAATAAAGCACAGTTTGCAGTTAAGTAATCTTATGTGGTGAGGTGAAACAGCTGTTCACCCAATTAAGGTAACCTTGTTTTGATTCAAACATATCAGCTGTGTATAATGATAATCTCTACATTACAGTAATTAGTAGAAACAAGTAGTATAATGTCTAAATTAGAGGTCCTTGAGCCATCATAATAACTACAATATATTAAAGGTGCAATGTGTAATAACTGGCCATCTGCTCCAAACAAATAGGGCTCCATAGAGATGCAACAATCCGACTTTTTCAGTCCTGATACTGATACCTGGGCTTTGGGTATCGGCCGACACCAAGTACTGATCCAATATCAGTGTTAATTAACAGTGTTAATTAATAAGTTGTATGTCTCACTGTGTGGAAGTGACTGGGATCATTCTTTTATGTACAGTATAAGGCGACATCAGGCTTGACTTAAACATTGATTTCCTAACTTTATAAAACCAAATGTGGCAAATAAATACATAGATATAAATTTACTGAATTAATATTTATTATTAAAATAATAAATCGTACAACAGCAACTTGGTAAACAATCTTCAAAATTAACAGGAATTACAATTCAAGTGTAAACCTTTGTAGTGCAGCAACAAATTGGTCAAAACGTCAAAAGGAATTAAAATTCCAGTATATAATGTATATAGTATATAAACATAGAATTGAATTGAATAGATTGTCCCCATTGTCACCGATATCAAATCTAGATATCTGAGTCAGTATCGGCCCAATATCCATTCCGGTATCTGTGCGTCCCTACATACAATTCAAATTTACAGTCATCAGTGATAAAAAACAACAGCAGGGAAAGAATACGCAAAATTGGACCAAACTGCTGAAACTCTGAGAGCCTGTCAAAATAACACTGCTATCTTATAATCTTCACGTGTGGCGTCGGCGTGTATTGTGTTTACTGTGCCACTAACCGGGGCTGTATGGGGCCCGTGAACGTTTTGATAGTTTGTTTATTGGATTAAATCCAAAGTGGCAGAAACAAGAAAACGACTTGTATTTGCGTTTCGTCCTCCCCGCCATCAGGACACTACTTTGCCGGGAGGAGGGCGGTCGGAAGCTCCAGGAGACGGACCTTCAAATACAAGTTGTTTTC
The DNA here is from genome assembly GCA_916700685.1 of Adelosebastes latens. Lineage (NCBI taxonomy): Eukaryota > Metazoa > Chordata > Actinopteri > Perciformes > Sebastidae > Adelosebastes > Adelosebastes latens. The sequence goes on along the minus strand of CAKAKR010066842.1, from coordinate 23,246 downwards.
TTGTTTCTGACACTTTGGATTTAATCCAATAAACAAACTATCAAAACGTACACGGACCCTGTACAAGATGTGATTGACAAGTCCTCTGGGCAGCTCGTCCTCTTATGAGCACAGACTGGACGCTACAGTGGCTCGCCATCGCCTCTCAAGGTACAAGTTGTATTATAAGACAGGACGGGCCGGGGGTTAGTCAGTTAGCATGCCCATTTCAGCAGATATCTCTGCAACACAATACATAGACATCTTTGACATAACGTCAACACTGTGACATCTTTAAATTCTGTTGATAATGCTAGTTCATTTATTAAATGTTTAAAACTAAAATGCTGGCCAGATCTTACACATCGCCCCTTATTATATTAAACCACACCATGAAGTAATTAAATATAGCAATTGGTATTTTCAGTATACTAGTATGAGTAATTTCATATGACGGGCTACTGAAGATGCCAACATTCTTTGCTGCAATTTCACTTTAATATGGGTTTCTCTGAAGCAAATGCAGTAATGAAGTAAAACTGTGTGAATATGTTAAATCCAAGTCATTCCTTCTAACTAAACCAACTAAATGTTTTTGTCTCTTCCAAATAAGTGGTTTAGAAACTCAAGTAAACTGGAGTTCTTGACAGTCTGGCTGAAGCTTGTGTCTGATATGGCCCCGTAGAGACGCTGTGTCTGTGCGTCATTAGTACTGTCCATGATGCTGATCCTATGGAGGAATGCACCAGTGTTCTCGCAGGTATTCCCGACAGAAACGGCATCAGAAAATGTAAGGGAAAGTCTCTCTTTGAGTTTCTGTGACTCTGCACTTAAGTCAACATATTTAACCGCACAGTGTCCCTCCAGTGTTATCCCAACCAATGGTAGATATGATGCCAAAAATACACAGTTCATTATCAATGTGAAAATACATAGCTACGTTCTATGTCCCAAAAGGGACATTACAATATGATCTGATACAGATTAAGAAATGTACAAATATGTAGCTCAATGGACACCTACAGCTGTCTGTGTATAACTACATTTACTGCAATCTACTTACAATGAAATAAACAGCAATTATTCCACATTACTAAATCCAGTCGTGTGCAATCCTGTGGCCAAATACAACAGAAACTCTCTCTCTCTCTGCAGATCTAATCTCCCTCTCTCCTTCCCCCCAGACGACTGCTCTGACGATATTACCTTCCCATATGGAGAATATTACTCTAGTATGCCATCTGTACTATCATCCATCCCCTCGAGCGTGCGACCATTTGTGTGTGTGTGTGTGTGTGTGTGTGTGTGTGTGTGAGAGAGAGAGAGAGAGAGAGAGAGAGAGAGAGAGAGAGAGAAATAGAGCCTGTGGGAGAATGAGCGAAGAGAGATGAAGGACGTGTGTGTGTGTGTGCATGTTTATAGCCATGTGAATGAGTGAGATGGAGAGTGAGTTTACGTGCATGTGCATCGGCTCCAGTATTTCACAGTCTGTATAAAACTGCCATGATAAGACACAGTGTAATAATCTCCACCTAGAGCTGATTGTCATAGTGGATGCTCTCTGTCGGGGGGGGTGTTTTAATGACTCTGTCACTGTCTTCACAAACACAATCATCATTGTTCATGCATACACTACAAACAACGGAACATCGAGCAGACAACAATATGTGTTAATGTACGCAGCAGGTAGAGCATCTATCTCCTCGCTTTTCACCAAGGACACAGATGTGATTAGATAAAATACATATACACATGCACAGCTCTTAACCATATATCTCTTGGTGAGATGAAGAGTTGCCTTCCTCTTCATGTTCTTCTCCCTCTCTCTCCCTCCTATCTTGCCCCTCCCCTACAGCATCCTACAGCAGACATGAAACACATTCCTGACCCAAATCTTTCCTTTCTAGTCTCACCTACTGCCTTACAAACACCACAACCTGTCTGAGGTAATATTCCTCTTCCTTCTGTCTGTCAGTATGTTTTAACACAAGGAGACAGAAAAAAGAAAGAGAGAATCACAGAGTTGGCACAGCGGTGCTTTGAGCTGAATGCTAATGTCGGCATGCTAGCATGCTCACAATAATAATGTTAACATGCTGATGTTTAGTCAAATCAAATCATGTTTATATTCTCCATTCAGCATGCTTAGATTTGCTAATTAGCACTAAACACAAAATACAGCTGAGGGTGATGGGAATGCCATCAGTCTGAAAATGCATGTGTGTGGTGCGGTATCTAGGAGGGATATGAGGACGGATAAATTTCAACTGCCTTGTGTAAAATTTGCCTTGTGTTGATTGACAAATAAAGCTTATTTTAAAAAAAGTTTTGCACGGATGTAAACCGAAGTTTAGACCGCTTGACTTGATGGCGCTAGATTGAAAGTTAAGGGATCACTGGATCAATTCATCCTCATGAGGATATTAATATATGTACCAAAATTCCATGGCAACCCATCTCAGAGTTGTCAGGACATTTCTTTCTAAACCAAACCAAAACTCATGCTGGTGCTAGAGGACAAGTCTGGGGGATCACTAAAGTCACTATCGTCTGGGAATAATGAATGTGTGGACAAAATTTTGTGCCAATCCATCTGGTTGATGTTGAAAGAGTTTACTGCATAAGAGAACACTTTGACCTGCTGGTGGTGCTGGATAAAAAGTCAGGGGCATCAGTCTGGACGAAAGTGGCCGACTGACTGACAACAAACGGAAAGATGTGACTGAACCAAAAACGGCCCGGTTTTCTCGAGCCAATGGGCAGTGCTCGGTTTTGGCTCACACTGTTTTCAACATGGCAGCCGGGTGACAAACTTTCTCATTTTACGGCTAAACAGTACACTAAAATATGTTTCTGAAAACATTTGAGGCGAGATATAGACATTACAGTAACAGAATATTGATTCATATTTGATCAGTGCTGCCTAGTTTGGCAGTATGATCGAAGTTTCGCGAACTGTTGCCTTGCGATGGACGGACCTCATTTGCATAAAGTTGAAGTTGAGTCATGATTATCAAATTAAGATATGGCAAATGGTCAGTCAACATGCGGCCGGATCTCCTGCTCTCCTTAGAAAATGAATGGGATCCGTTGAACGGATTTGGTGTATCTCCACCACAGGAAGAAAGAAAGAAAGACTGCAGAGCTTAATTTAACATAAAAGTAATGGGCTCTATCTTGGCACATAAAACGCACTCCCTCACACAGTTTGACATTTACCTATGGGAGTTCTATATGTGTAATTACTAACTGTGCGTTGACAACGATTGCAATCAAGGGTTTCTAAGTGGAGTGTTTCCATCCAGCTGCTCAGTCGAAAGACAATAATATCTGCTAATGAACGGTATTTAGCTACTGGAATTAAAATGTAGCATGTACTGCAGACGGATGGATGGATGGACACATAGAAGGAAAGACAGATTTCTAGGAATACAATGATTCTTGTCAGAATAAGCTATTTAAAGAGACAGTCTAGACGCTGCTCTGGAGCGGGCAGTGAGCACTGCCCTCTACCTCCAGGATATTAGAGAGGAAAAAAAAAAAAAACAACAGCAGTGGGGTTCTCCAGGCGGTTGGTGATCCCATTTAGTAAGCACCCTCTGGCGACTCCTCCAACTAAAAGGGCCCCAGATGGGAAGGCTTTGACCTTGTTTTGAACTTTTTCCCGCACTGCCACGAGGTAATGTTGATGCTCAGCTGGTTTACATTTCCCAACTCAATGCCTCTCTAAATGGAGTGAGTCATCGTAGAAGCAACGATTGAAAATGTGTCACTGTGATTATCACACAGACTGTTTGACACACATGGTTTTAAAAGTATTGTTTTTATAATATAGGGGTCAGTCTTAATTAAGTGGTAGCACACTCCACTTATATGAACATCACTTGAATTCGTCTCCAATCAGGTGTTATTGTCTGGATGCTATTTTGATTGGCTTTACAATGAGAGGGAACATAGTGTGTTGTCTGTAAAATAATGGAGAGCTGTATCGTCATTGAGTGCATCAGCCTGGGAAGAAATATTTCTAATAATATTGGACATGATTTTACTTAGGGTCAAACAGATTTTCCTCTTCCCTCAAATTCATGTTCTCAAATCTCTCATAGATCAGCAGAAAAAAAGGAACTTGAGCCCAGTTTAAGATAGCATTTAGGATTACAACGCACAGAGTTAAAGGATTGCTCGGGAACCCACGACTAACAGTGAGCACCAAAATCCTAAGCAGGGCGACTATAACCAGTGGTGGAAGAATTTTTTTGAGATGCTTAATTAAACGTAACAATGCCGGAGTTTATTCGACCGATTCAGCATGTTGAATCGGCGGCGCCGCCCGTCGGTGAGAGAAATGCTCTGATTGGCTATTCAGCTTAAACAAATCAGTGCAAAAGATGAGAAAAGGACGTGAGGAAAGAAAGAAAACGAGTTAAGTCAAGGGGAAAAACACAGAGGGCTCTACTCATTTTTAATCTTCATCTCATCTGATCATTCAAATACACTGACATTATCACAACATGGCCATCTGGAATGAAGCTAAGTAGTGAGTGAGAGTGGTGTGAAAATGGTCGGCAAACGCCACTTTGTTTCATGTATGTATCATAACAACGGCTTGTATATCTGCTGTCCTCGGTCTTCTGGTTTATCTTTTTCAATGACAAATACAGACTACCGCAACTTGCTGGTAGGAAGAGTTATTTCATCTCACTCGGGCACAGAACGTACGTGGTAGTTGGCTATCAGCTGTCATCTTTGCAGTGTGTTTGAGCGCAACTTTTAGGCCAAGACAAAGGCGACGTGAGGCGACGCAATTGGTGGCCTTCGTCACCGCTAGTTCTTTGATGTCGGGTTGGTGTGTCCGGGCCTAAAGGATAGCCTCTGAGCGAGGCTAACGGTGTTACCATGATTTTGCACTCAACGGCTCGCGTTACCGCAGTCTTGGAAAAGGAGGAGTGGACGGAAGGGTACTCAGTTGGTTGCAATCTGCAAACACACCACTAGATGTCACCGAATCCTGTGCACTGTACCTTTAAGGAATTATCAGAAAACAATCTACTTCCAGTATCAACAGTTAAAGTCACATGCTGAAGTGAAAACCCAATGAGACGCATTCTGGAGCGTTAAGACTGCACATCCAAGCACCACGGGAGTCTGCCTCTAAAGTAATACCTGGCCTTTCATCACTGCTCACTGTGTTTTGCTTTGACATGTTTCTGTATGATTAGAGCAGGAAAAACTCCTCAGGTACCTCCTTGTGAGGCAGCAAGTGGTTCCACGCAGAGATCTGTCTCAGAAGTAGGAGAGTCGGGAGGCTGAATGAGGAAGATGTGGCTCAGTCAGGGGAAAAGAAAACCCTGCTGGGCTGCTACCAGGGTGTAAAAAATGCAGAATCGCCAATATCCTCCCAGCACACATACAGACTAGTTAATATTGTGATGATAGGGGGATTTTCTTCATGTTTCTATACTTGTGAAGATAAGAAGGCAGACATACAGAGTGCTCAGGGGTAAAAATAGAAGCAAGGGAAGGTCCATCCATCACTGTGACTGTCTGAAGGGCCAGATCGATGTGTGTGTGTGTGTGTGTGTGTGTGTGTGTGTGTGTGTGTGTGTGTGTGTGTGTGTGCGTGTTCATGTTATTTGATGCACTCAGCAAGAAGAGCCAGAATGTGAGTGGGCAAACTGTGACGTGACTTTTGAAACATGGACACACACGCTCGCGCTCACATGCACAGGAACACACACAGGTAAACCAGTGAGCTTAAGGAGATAAATACCAATGCTGTCAGAAAGAAATTGACCTCTAAGGCCAGAAAACACACAAACAAAAACGCGTCCAAATATACACAGCTGCCATCTCTCTGTCTGGCATAAAGGTTAGACGACTTGCTTCAACCGCATCGCTGATTGTGTGTTTAAGCACATGTGTTCATAGCTCCTGCCTCTTTACTGTATGTGTATCAGCCCCCATGATAATCGCCACAGAGTGCATAATTAATTATTTTCCTCTATTTCCATTAGAGACTTTCTCTCTCTTCCCGCTGCTGCTCTGATCAGCGTAATAGCTTTTTTTGCTTCCTACTCTGTCTCTTCCTATTTGTTAGTGTGATGAATTACCTGCTGGTTACCTGGGAATCTGGTAACCTTGCTGAATACCAATTTGCCAATTGGGATGGATTGGTTCAAGGCTGACACTTGAGGTTTGGTAAAAATCTCAATGTTCTAAACGAGCAAAATGCAGGTTTTAAGAAAAAGTAGACCAGCATGCATGTGTCTGTATGCACGCACACACATACAGATGCTGGGTTTCTCCAATTAAAAGGCACAAAGTGGGAATATATAACCATGACCGTACTGGACCTTTGTTGTTTTTTTTTGTGTGTATTTGTGACGGTAAGTGTTTGTGTGTGGGCGCATGTGTTTGTGTGTGGGTGCGTGTGTGTGTGTGTGTGTGTAAAGGTCATGCCTCTCATCTCTAAGTGAGCCTCGGTGAGAAGGGCCGAGTGGCAGCACTCATCAATATTAACTAATGCCCTTCCTTTCATCCACATCATAAATCCATGGAAACACACTAGGGTTTGGGGACGAGTTCTTGTTGTGTGTGTGTGTGTGTGCGTGTGTCCAAATCAACTGTACCGCAGTAAAACAGTGCTATTTACAATATATAATTTACTGAAATCATCCATGTTCTACTTTGTGGCAATGGCGGAGGTAAATCAAAACAAAACATAGGGTCAGATATTTCCTGCAGGTGACAGATGTGATGGTGTAGGCGTAGTTCGGTGTGTGCTTCAGCAGCTGATGTGTCTGTTTGAGTTGAAATAAACTCACGACGCGCACATCACAGCTTTTGTCCCACACCAAAAGCCACTTAACAGCTAATGAGTAATGAGACAGAGCAATGACAGACAGAGGTGTGGGTGTGCGAGAGCGAGACGCAGAGAGAGGAAGGGCGGAAGGAAATACTGTAAGCGAGGTGAAAACAAAAGATAAATGGTGACTCAAGGAAATTGAAGGTGAGAAATGAAGGAGGAGAGGCAGAAGAATGAGACAACAGCAAAGCACCATGTTTGTGTTTGTGATTATGCACGAGTGCATGCTTGTGCTTATAAGCGTAAAAAAAGCAAAGTGAGAGGGACTGAAAGAGAAGAAAGGCCGCGAACGGAAATCCTTTGATCAGAACATGAAAACAACAGCAGCTAAGCCGAGAGAGTGAAGAACAACAAAAAGACGTCACAGACAATTACAGCGAACATGGCTCCATTCAGCATAAACACCCCTGTGTTTTGCTAAGTCGATGGGTAACACTTAAAATCCGCCGTCATCTCTTCTCGTGCTTTTCATCTTCCAAACGCCAGAGCGTGAAAAACAAACAGAGAAAAAACAGACATTTTCTTCTGTATTAGCCATCATGCCCAGTGAGAAAATAGAGGTCTTAATGAAACACATTAGACAGACAGAGGCAGCAGGAGGCTCTTACCGAGTGTCTGTGTGTATACGAGTGTGTAGGTGTGGGTCAGCGTGTGGGTTAAAGAGACACAGTCTGCCTTTTATCCCAGAGAAGTCAGATTACCTGGAGGGAATGTGGCGATTCATTGAGACACACTGCATGGTCTAACAATATTATTCACTTTTCATTACTACCGAGGCTTGAGCAAACAAGCGGTGCTGAATTCATATCCACATCTCACCACAAAAAACCTCCATCCTTCTGATTGACGTACCCCATCTGACCGCAGCAAATTAATTCAAATATTTTTTTTCTGAGTGTTACTTTAATATCACTTGGCTGAACCAGACAAAACACGGCAGCATGTTGTGGGAGGATTTTACTCAACCAGCTTCAGGCTTGCTAGTCTGTAAAACCTGCAACAAGGCTGTCTCATTCTGTCTCATCTTGCCTCGAGGAACTGCAGCCCCACAAAAAAGAATTTCATTAATATCAATGCAGCTTTAGTATCAGTATAATTCCCTAAATGCTGTTTTATTGGGGGTTTTTTCACCCTAAGAACTAAAACCTTTTGTGCGCCAAGTGTCGGATCTACATTTAATGAAATGAATTAATGCAAAATATTGCCAGCTGACATCTTAAAGTCCAAAAATGTTTGTGATGTTATTGGTCTTTAAAAACTCATAACATTTTAGTACCATAGCTGCTTATGTTGGCTTTACCACAGAGTCAAAGTTCTATTTCACAGCCTTTCCTTTCAAAAATCGCAAATCTGATTTTTTGATAGAAATAGTCATAATATATACACCCCCAGTTGTATCACCATTGCTTTGAAATCTACAGTGACATGTCCTAAGACGTCTTAAGACACATTCATGTCGATGTTATCAGTCTGAGCAACTTGGACTCACTGTAAAGGCACAATCACACATGTGCGAAATTAAACTTCGCCTACCGTTCACTTCCATTCTATGCAAGTGAAGGGGCAAAAAAACATTTGCTTCTGGTAGCAAAGCAAATTCACATCTTTGCATTCGAAATGCAGTTCAACTTTGGTGAACTTGTGAACATGTACCAAGGCTGAGTCTTTACTGCAGCAGCCCAGGGTTCGAATCCGACCTGCGGCTCTTTGCTGCATGTCATTCCGCTCTCTCTCCCGCCCCCTTTCATCACTGTCACCAAATCAACCAGGGGTGAGATTACAACTTTAGGACTAGAAGCGAACTCGGAGAGCGCAGACTTTCGCCAAGGCCATATCCTATCTTGCAATGTTCATGAAAGTGAAAAATAATTTGTGTATCTGCCCCATGATTCAGATCCGTTCCAACATTTAATGGGTTTGTCCCTGGCCCATGCTACCAAGTTTCATGAAAATCGGGCCAGTAGTTTTTCCGTAATCCTGCTAACAAACAGACAAACAGACCAAACCGAAAACATGGCAAATGGACTGCATTTATATTGCGCCTTTCTGGTCTTCCGACCACTCAAAGCGCTTTACACTACATGTCAGCATTCACCCACACATTCACATACACTGATGGCAGAGGCTGCCATGCAAGGTGCCAACCTGCCCATCAGGATATAATCTTGCATAATTGGCAATATAGAACAAAAACTACACTAAAAAACACCGTTTGTCATAATTGTTGAGTCTAATGTTTCCTGTGAATCTTAGCCTTCAGCACTATCTGTGGAGGAAATAACTTTTACTGCCCTTAAAAAACCCTCTCACTATTGCCAGTGCATTGAGATGTCAGTTTTATTCCACGGCAATAGACTTTTTAATGAAAGAAGTGAGACACACTGAGAAACAGTCTGTTTTATTGTACCACTAAATGAAATCAGATCACCTGGAGCAAATGTGCGGATTCATTGGGACATGCTGCATGGTCTAATAATATTGCTTGCTGTTTGGTCATTACTGCTGACGCTAGAATAAAATGATGCAACAGAGCGATTCTTCAGGGAGCACTTACAGCACTCCACATGAGCCACCATGCACACACACAGACACACACACACAGTTCAGCATTTGGCCGTCACTGGATCAGAAGATGAAAAGGTTTGCAAGCTCTTGAAATACACTGAAAATATCAATGAATACCTTTAACTAGAATTACCGCCTCACGGTTGTATGCCTCCGCAAACCAGTCAAGTTGCAGTTTACATCCAAAATGTCATCATTTCATCATTTTATCCTGTTAGACATTTGTGTAAAATTGTCATACTGTAATTAGTATATAAGTTCTTGAGTTATGGCTGAAAATGTGCTTTGTGAGGTCACAGTGACCTTGACCTCTGACCACCAAATTATAATCAGTTCATCTTTGAATCTAAATGGACGTTTGTGCCAAATTCTAAGAAATTCCCTCCAGGCGTTCCTGAGATATCGCATTCATGAGAATGGGTCGGACAGACAACCCAAAAACATAATGCCTCTGGCTACAGCTGTCAACGGCGCGGAGGCATACAAGTACATGACCATTCACCAAGTGGGGTTCACTAACATGGTTAAGATACTGTATATAGTTCGCACAACTGCTGTGTCTCATTCCCTTAATTCGTAATGCAGCAGCGGGGAATGAAACACATGAAATTTTCCCTACACATCACAACCATGCTACTCCTAAAACAATGTGCTTATTATATTTTTGATTCTAAGCACATGCTAAAAACAATGGCTGTGTCAGTAATTTATGAAGCAGTTTAGCATGAAAATCCAGTGCTGTGTCTCAATTCTCGTACTTCCGTATTTACACTTGCTACTTTGAGTGCAGAAGTGTGTTCACACTGAGAAGTCTGGCAAAATGTATTACCCCGATGTTATACTCAAAACGGTCACATTGAGTGTGAAACGCTAGACACTTCTCACCCTCAACGGTCGCCATTTTTGCTACATAGCGGGAGGGGAGGGGCCACCAACCTATTTCAAACTTGTGAAAATGGCGGGTGAGGAAGTTGCAGCAGTTGCGATTGAAACGACGAACACCAAACCAAACAAATTTAAGTTATATATGTGTTTCTTTCACTAAGTACCACTATAGGCCTACTGTAGTCGGATATCAGCCATTATAGGGGTTAATTTATCCGTCTAAATTGAATTACTGCCAATACAGCGTGATGTCCGTGGTGACTATCACTAGCGGATCTACCGAGCTTCAGGTGAGTGCACAACAGCTGTGTGTGATTTAAGACACCACTACCCTGTCAAAATAGTATATGCAAATAGTGTGCACAGTGTACTACATGGAAGTGTACTAACAGAAGTATCCAATTTGAGACACAGAACAGCTCTTAAATATGTGAAAAGTTAGAGGTACTCAGACTGATTTCAAAACTTAGCAGGAATCCCAGACGTTTGTTATTTATCTCCATAACGTCTAATTTTTGCTCATCTTAGCAACTCTTACTAAACTCACACTAGGAACGTCTAGTGCAATTTAGATGAACTCCTTTGTGAAACTTGTGGTCTTCAAGCAGTCAGAAATCAGAGCCATCTAATTCAAGAGGAAGCTTTGAACCTCTCGATCAGTAGAGGTGCCATCTGTAGAGCTTGCAGGCTTGGTACTGATGATGTTATAGAAGTACAGTATGCACAGCACATTAACAACTGACTTGTAATGTATTTTTGCTTGTTACTACTGTTACTTTATCAATATTCCTTTAACAAAAACTGACTTCAACTCAGGACTAAATAGGAACATATAATGCATGCAAATTAGTGGCTGGTGACTAAGAAAATAATGCTCCTCTAAAGGCACCTGTAAACGGGAGAAGTTTGAAAGAAATCCATTATTGCCACACTATTAGCACTGAACCCGATAATGTGTCTTGATGAAAGGAAAAGCATTTAGGGCACTGTCAGAGTCATCCAGCGCTTTCAGTATGCCAGTAACATGAATAAACGAAGGCTTGCTGCAAAATAAATCTCCTTGCCCTGCCAGGGTTTCAGATATCATTTCACTCTATTTCCCCCAGTGTGGCCATTAAGAAGACATATAACCATGCAAAACGTCACCAATAAAGATGATGGTTCGGTGCTATTATTGAGCGTATCAAATCATCTACAAGACGACTGAGCTATTTAATGAAAGAAGTGAGCAAGGAAAAGGCACGGAGAATTGTTGTACGTGAGGAAGATGGAAATATACGAACGGGGTAGCAAATCAATGTGTATAGGTGTGTCAGAGAGAGAGACTGTAAAACATTGTATTTGTGCTTGTGTGTGTAGGTGCTGAGTTGTAGCAATGTGTCTACAGGAATCTACTTAATCAAAGCCAAGTCTGGACATGTAGAGTGACACTGATGAACTCTTGAAAATGTGTGCAGCCTACATGTGTGTCCCCTATGGTCATCATTGTTTTAACACCCTTTCAATTAACAACTTCATCACCACAGATGCAGTCATTGTCTTGTCAACACGGGAATACAGACTGAAGGGTGTGTTTCCACTTGGCATCTTTAATGAGCAAGAAGGTGCTAAGAAATGCTGGAAACAAGTCCCTGAAAAGCGACAGCAAGAGCTGTCGAAAACAATGTCAACCAAGCTCGAACTGTGAGTGGAGGGCAACTGAAAAGTTGGGCTAGGCAGAGCTTTTAGATTTACACTTGCAATAACTGTAAAGCTATTGAAAATCTATAATCATTTGACTATACAAATTCCTCTGATAATGTAAGAGTCTAAAAAGTTGGAAGCTAGATTCATAGTGGATTCAAGGGGTTAATGGGAGTCCCACTGTACATACCTTATCTTTTTACACATTCACCCGTTTATAGCCCCACTGCAACACTCATGTACTGCATGTATTGTGCGTGATCAGTTCATATCGGCTTTAATTCCCCACATTAACTTTACTTACACTTTGTTTATTTACTTTGTGATAAGAAGTAGGATATCCATATACTATTGTAGGGACCTCACCAGGTCTCTGGAGACAAAGAGCGGCCTACAAGGCTAAGCCTTAAAGACAGGCCTACATGGGAGATCAGAAGCCTGATCTGGGGATCAGACGCCTGATCAAAGGAACAAAGACTAACCGCCCGCTCTTTGAAATCTCCCACCAGGGTGTGAGATTTCATTTGAATCCAAACAGGGTCTCCCATTGGATGAGGCTAACAGGAACTGTGGGGTCTTTCCGGTGACACGCCCACAATCTCACCGGAGATATAAGCAGGGCGCACCTGAAAATCATTCCCTTTCCATTGCGACTTCGTTTGCTACAGGAGGTACCCAACGTTGCAACGTTACCCTTTAAGACCGAGCCACAGTTCCTGACCTCGCTGGACGAGTTAAGCCATTGTTGTGTTCATCAGACGTCCAGATCCTCATCCCTGCAGAAGGAAGAAAACGGACCCCCCGTCCTTCACCAAGGAAGAGACGACCTCCATTCTTCACCAAGGAAGAAACGGACCCCCGTCCTTCACCAAGGAAGAGACGACCTCCATTCTTCACCAAGGAAGAGACGACCCCCGTCCTTCACCAAGAAAAAGACGACCGCCTTTTTCTTCATCTCTGGCTGCTTTCCCTCCGCTGCCACACGGAGGACCAGCCCTGCCGTTCATCAGCTGACGAGCATAACGGCCCGTTATTGTCCGAGCCTGCGCGACGCCGCCGGACCAATTAACGAAGATACACACCACTATTGCTTCGGAGAAGCGATCCAAGTAAGAGGCTTGTGTCTGGGCAGAGAGTAGTGAAATTGTGTATTACAATAAGTTTAATAACTATTGTTTAGATTGATTGTTGTTAGATTGTTGTTATTGTTGATTGATTTTACTATGTTTAAATAAATTGATTTTACTTTAAATAGCAGTTGTCTGTGTTTATTGTGCATTGGTATTGCAATAACGGCTGGTTGTGAGAGT
>CAKAKR010066839.1:17379-48598 GCA_916700685.1 Adelosebastes latens | reverse complement strand
TCTCTCTCTCTCTCCTTCTCTGTCTCTCTCTCTCTCCCTCTCCCTCGCTCTCTCTCTCTCTCTCTCCTGCTCCTCCCAGCACACAGCGCCTCCTCTCCTCTCAACTTGTGCCTGTGTGTCTCTCTCCAGGGTGAAACTCGTCTGCTCTCAGCCTCCACTCTGCAGTTGCACAGCTGCACTCCAGTTTGGTAGCTGTTGTCCGCAGGCTGCGGATGAGGACAGAGGTCCGCGAGAACACCAATCAACCCAGAAAAACCAAATCAACAAAAAGGACTTTTTTGAAGTGAAGTTGATGTTTCATTCGGGAGCACTTCCCCTCAACATGAGGGTCCGTACCTGACTTTGGATATTTGAACACAGGCTGCTACAAGTTCATTTTCCCAGAGTTTCAGGCGCAATTACGCACGGCGAGTGAACCATGGCACCGATGTTGGATAGACGTGCTCCAGCTCTGCTCTTGGTTTGGAGCTACTGCGTCCTGGCGGATACCGCTTTCACGAACTTTACTCTGGACAACGAGTTCCACTCCAGCTTCATCCACCGCCGGCTGAAGAGCCAGGAGCGCAGAGAGATGCAGCGGGAGATCCTGTCGATCCTGGGGCTGCCGCACCGGCCGCGACCCAGCCTCCACGGGAAGCACAACGCAGCCCCGATGTTCATGTTGGACTTGTACAACGCCATGTCCACGGAGGGGGACGAGGACAGATACTCCTACCCGTACAAGCCCGTCTTCACCACCCAGGGGCCCCCCATAGCCAGCCTGCAAGACAACAACTTCTTGAACGACGCAGACATGGTCATGAGCTTCGTCAATTTGGGTAAGGCTCCTTATTCTCTCACCATATGTATGACCAGAAACTAATGAAACAAGATTATAGACATGTTTTAATGATGGCAAAGATTAAGGCCACTAAAGTCACTATTATACACCATTACTCCAGTCAATATCCATTCTCTCAAGCTTATTTTTGTGATAAAAAATGACCACATAGTATAATATGGTGATTCCTTTTGACAGCCTCAGAGACATTAGAGGTCCCTAAAACAGAAACATTTATGATTTTCTTAGGGACACACACTGTTTTCACACATTTTTGGTTTCTGTAACTACGATACAATACGATACAACTTTATTGTCAGTTTGCACTGAAATTCATTTTGCATCCATAGGCAGCTCAGTTTGAAAAACAGTACACATACAATAGACATATACTGTTACCATAGACCAAGGGTGCCCAAACTTTTCCCTTGGAGGGCCAAGACTGGAACTCAATGGAGGGCCACGGGCCAAAATTAAACACCTATTGTAATGTATTATTAAGATGCAAAATGGTACTAGGATCCCAAGTTCCCTTAATTGAATATGTTTTACATAGTTAGCCCCTTAAAACCCACCTGCTGAATACAATTTGGGCTCATTTATGCATTTCCAAGACTGTTTAGGGACCCCAGTATGTAGAAATATTAAAATACACTATTTTTAGAATAGGCAAAAATAACACATGTATACTGCATTCAAAGAACTGCATGTTTTCCCCAAAACTGCATGTGATTATCACAAAGTGGGCATGTCTGGAAAGGGGAGACTTGTGGGTACCCATAGAACCCATTTTCAGTCACATATCTTGAGGTTAGAGGTCAAGGGACCCCTTGACAAATGGCCATGCCAGTTTTTCCCCACCAACATTTAGCCCAACTTTAGAGTGTTAGCCTCCTTCCTGACAAGCTAATATGACATGATATGGTACTAATGGAGTCCTTAGGTTTTCTAGTTTCATATGATGCCACTATCTTCTAACCATAAACCCGAGCCTGGTACGGCCTCCAAAAGACAGTAAAGTCGGTTGGGTCTTTTAATAAAAAAAAAAAAGAATTTGCTAAATCAAACCTGATGGCGGGCCAACTTTGGCCCACGGGCCCCACTTTGCACAGCCCTGCCATAGACAGACAGACAAGTAAGACCCATCAGACAAAAAAACAAAACACATCACAATTATTCATACATAACCCATTACAAAATTACCATCTGTCCTCTGGATTTACATGTCTTTAGCAGCACATTAATTATTATTTAGCAACAAGATGGACTGATGGACAAAAGTGTTCTTTAGCCTGATGCGGTTAAATGTAGGGATGTATGATCAGAAACTAATGAAAATACAATTTTACAAGATTATAGACATGTTTTAATGATGATGGCAAAGATTAAGGCCACTAAAGTCACTATTGTACACCATTACTCCAGTCAGTATCCATTCTCTCAAGCACAACTTATTTTTGTGACCACATAGTATAATTAGGTGATTCTTTTTGACAGCTTCAGAGACATTAGAGGTCCCTAAAACAGAAATATTAATGATTTTCTTAGGGACACACACTGTTTTCACACATTTTTGGTTTCTGTAACTGTTGTTAAGTGATCCGCTAAATGCATCCGTAGAGGCTATACATGCATATTCACTGTTTACTGCAAGTATTGCTCTCCACTTGTTGCAACTCACTGCATTGTGAGTATTTCAGTCAAAGGACATCGGAGTCAAAGGTGATAGTAGAATCATTATGGACTTTATCTAAGGAGCAGCACTTGTATTTTTTCCTGATGTTACACCTACATGCACACACGAGACCTGCACAACAACGATGTTTACATCCAACTGGCTGCAGTTATCCAGCTAATACCAGGAGTGTCACATTCCAGTGTCCGTCTCTGTTAAACAGCTGTGCAACCAGCTAATGTTCAGGTGCTGCTGGAGCTGCGGATGATGGACCAGCCAGCAGCTAATATGTCAACCATGTGTTATCTAAAGAATGAGTAAGTCAACAGCAGAATGGGTTCAAAGTGCACAGGGTCCTCCCTTCACTCTAATCTGGAGACATCCCTATAGACACACAGACCACAAAATAATGCAAGTCAATGATGATCCAACGTTAGTTTCAGTTGGCTACACGATGAGTCATTGTGTTGTTTAGTTCTTGGTTGTTAAACGTTGTTCCCTGGACCAACAATGTGCTGCTTATCTAATCAGAATGTTTATTGAAATCAAACAGTCTTGAACAATTGTATTGCTGTCAGCAACAATCAGAGGTTGTTAAGAGTAAATAATCACAACATTAGCAGGCGGTGTCAGATTTATGGATAGATAAACACGTCGTTATAATTCAATTTGCTCAACAAATTATGCAGTCACACAGCAACTGCCCCACTTGCTCCAGATGAGTAGCTGTGTTTGATTTTAGTGTATTAGCCTTTACCATAATTTGGAGGAAATAGCAAATTAAATTCTGAGCAGGCATACGGTGGCTAAATGTTTGCAAGCCACCAGATTTTTTTGTGAAATTATGCTAGGATTTGGAAGTTTCAGTTTTTCAATTCAACCCTGGAAAGATCATTGTTGGAGTGTGTTGGCAAGAGAGAGGGAGGTGACACTGGTTCCTCCACTCTGCACTGTGTAATTACTGTGGGAGCTGCTGCATTGTGACTATTTTTGACAGGCTGTGACACAGATGGATCTGACCACAGAGACTCGCAAAGTTAAGGGCCGGGGCTGCAGTGAGCTGACGAGGAAGAAGGGAGCTTTTGAGAGAGAAAGAAAGAAAGAAAGACGACAGATGGTTTGGGACTCGGTCCATTTCTTTTTGCAAGGATGATGCTTAAAAGCAGACAGAGAATCAAAACAAAGATGGGTCACATCAGCTGGAGAGAACATTTTATTTAATATATCAGATGATCATGAAAAGAAGTCTTGTGGCTAATGCAATTACTGATGGCATTTGTCCTGGTTGAGTCTTCTTCATGACACATGATCAGTGTTTCCAAATATGTCACTCATTTGGATATAAAGTGTTGGCATTGCATCGTGTGTGCTATCTGCCACGTGTTGCATCTGTCAGTAGGGTTCATTGTTCGGTTTCTCCCCGAGTCTCATGTAATACCATCAAATGTGTGTCCAGGCAGCTTGATTCAAAACAGCAGATAATGTGCTGTTTCACTACCCTTCACATGAGAGAGAGAGAGAGAGACAGAGAAGTATGTGATGTCTATCGAATGGATTGACTGTTTCCTCTCCAAATTCCTTCCTTTCCACATTTGCTCATTGTGGGTTTGTTTTCTTATTTAGGTTGTCTGAGAGCAAAATGAGTGTGGCTTTTATTTAAAAACTGTCCCTCAAAGCTCTGCATGTCTCCATAACTACCGTGCCAAGGTACATTAGTCAGACTTTGCACACTGGTTGCTGCTTCCTGAGCGGCCTGTTTTCATGCACTGGTTTGTGATTTTATTTAAGGCTAAATACTATGACAGGAATGTATCTGATTTTATTTTAATGATAGAACGTAAACTACGTCAAAGAACATATCTCAGTGCACTACACTTAATATTAATCTAAAAAATATCTTCCTTCCTGATTGCCACTCAGGGGAGCTGCTACACGTTGTTGTCAGCTTGTGTTGAGCGTTGCAGACTCCAGTGCAGCCAGCTAGGGCGGGTGTGGGCTTTGGGACAGACCCCAGACCAGGGACGTCCTCTCACTGAGTCACTTCAGTTTAAAAGCCCCAGCTGTGTAAATGGCTTACGGCATACATTCAGAATGTACACTGCTACACGAAACACCGGTCACCCATGGCACTGGGTGTGTGCCGGACACGCCATGATAACACGCCAGCGAGTGAACACAACACGCACATTCCCTGTCTCTCAGGGTGGCGACTGAAAAGTATACAAAAAGAAAAATAATAAAAACGTGCATTTTAACATTTTACTTGCCAACATTTATACAAATTATGTCCGTCTGCACACGCATCACTTCCTTTTTGTAACTATTATTTAACATAGTCCCAGTGGTCTCTGGCAGCATTAGCCCTCAGCCATCATGAATTAAGGCATTTCCTCCTTAACAAACCACAGCTTCCAGGGCTTTTGGCCGCTACTTTGGCCTGTGCTGCGCTGCAGTTCAGTTCAGTTCATGTTAAACTCTCACACAGGCCGGTAACCATTCAGGCACACGCACAAACACTCATAATGCCCATCCTGAAAATCCCATTTACACTTCCCAGACCACAGGAAAGGGCTGTGACTTTGAAGTCTGCTATTTGCATCCTGGATGACTGAAACGGTAGCAGCATCAACACCTGTGTTTGTGTGGGAGGGAGGGTTGCAGTCTTTTACTGTAAAATGTTATCGTGAGGTGTGTTAGTCACTGCTTCCTTATTTTGTCTGTTCCCATGCAGTCTGGCATGGATTAACGTAGCCTTGGGTGAGTGTAAGGGAAAAAGGCAACGCTACATTCCTTGTTTGTGTGTTTTTGTACATTAAGGGTGTCCAATAATTCAATATAATGGTTCATTCATCTTCAGCGGATTCATATTGGTATGATATGGTCTTATCATCATATTGTTCTAAGTTAAAGGGTAAGACTGATGTTTTTCTAATTGTCAACAAATCCCATGAAAAGACCAAAACTAACAGTATACATATTGTATATGTATATTATCATATTGTCCATCTCTTAAAGGAACAGTGTATAACATTTCGGGGGATCTATTAGCAGAAATGGAATATAATATTCAATATTATGGTATGGATGACCTCTGATCGAGGCGAATGGCATTGCCACGGTTTTTCACTCAGCAGCTCACGTTACTGCAGTCTTGGAAAGGGAGGAGTGAGCGGAGGGGTTCTCAGTTGGTTGCAATCTGCAACCAAACCCCAGATGCCTCCAAATTCTACACACTGTCCCTTTTAATACTTTCCAATTTTAGTAAAAGCAATGAAAACGTGAACAAATATCAAGCCAGTGAAAAAAATGTGCTACCAGGGAGCATTTAATTGCTCAGTGCTCTGCTGCTGTTAATCTGCACCAGATGTGATAGATTTCACTAAACGGAGTTGAAAAGCAGTACACAAACAAAGCTCTACTACTTTCTCTCATTGCTGCAATATGCAACATTTTGATAGTCGTTATCTCAAACAATTCAAGGCGTGATTTTGCCATAGACTGTATAAAATATGGACGAAGTCTCAGTGACGTCGCCCAGAATTTTCTGAAGAGCGGTAGTGAAGCTACAAGTGGGCGGCTCTGGCCTTCGCCATCCTGGCAGTGACGCCTAACTCCTGGTTAATCAAAAAATTGGCAAAAAGGTGGATCGTCGGCCCGGATGACGCAGCAGAGCAGACAGCTAGCGACCTGAGATGGCACTCGCCTGTCACTCAAAGCGGCCACGTCCTCAATTATGCCTAACTTTATATATAGAGACCAAAGCTATTTTCTGTATCAGGCTGTAACCATGTTTATTTCTGCTGTCAAGTTGGGCATTTTAGCATGGGGGTCTACGGGGATTGACTCTCTTTTGTAGCCAGCTTCAAGTGGCCATTTGAGGAACTGCAGTTTTTGGCACTTACACATTGGCTTCATTTCTCTACACCGGAAGTTGCCGCTTGGATGTTGCACATGATGACCAATTTTAGTGTTAGTATTGTGTCATGTTGAAGCTTCGCCTATATTTGACTAGCGAGTTGAGGCTGTGATCAGAGGTATCATAACAGACCTGGCTGAGTGAGTCAGTGCACTAGCAGGTAATTATCCTCTGCGTTACCTTGGTGACCTGACGGGGCACCACCTGGCCCTCCACCATTCATGGCCCTCCGTCTGCTGCCACACAGTTTGTCTGCCAGCTCTCTCTTCTTTATAGAATGTGTTAACAGGAAGGTAATGGAGAGCTGAGAGGGGAAGAAATGTCTAAGTGGTAAATTAGTTTAGATTTATGAGAGGCTTTGGCTTTCAGACAGCATTCACCGTCACCGGCTCACACACTCACGGCCGCATGCTCGGAAGCCGTTGTGTCACAATGCAGTCACGCTAGAGGCACGCAGCCCTAGTTTTATAGCCGATAGTAGAGAAGCAGAGAGGTCCACACTTGTAATTTCAAATGAATAGCTCCAATATCTCTTTTTTGTTTTAAAAAAACATATTCGTAATCTCCCGTTCATTCCCTCCCCACCCTTCTCTCTATTGCTCCTCGCATTCCTCTTCACAGTGGGCTGCCCATGGTGCTGGGGTTAATACAGATGTTTCCCTCTGTCTGCAGGCCAAAGCAGCTGTGCAGAGAAACTTTATCTTTTCAGAGTCCAACAAGTCCCCTCGTCTCGACCTCCACCATCACGTCTGGCCCTGTCTCCAATCTGTCCCACACACGCAGGACCATCCGACACCAAATTTCCCTCCCAACCCTCCTGAACCAACAGTATTGATTATCAGCACTGGCCTCCTAGTTTTAATTAGTTAGTTATCATATGGTCCCAGTGGCGTTGTGTGGTGTTTAGTCTCCAACCTCCTGCTCTGGCCCTCACCTCCAGGGGTTTAAACCTCCCGTGCTTCCAGACATAAAACATTTCAACACTTTCTCAAGTTCTTTTGTGTGTTTTTCCACTCCCCACCTCTCTCTCACACACACATACTATACTCATACACACACTTTCTCTGAACCCAAATCACAGCTTTCCCTTTCTCTGTACTTCATTTCTCACTCCTTCTGATGGATGTGTCTGTCTCGGTCTCTCCGTCTCACACTAGAAGCTGCTTCCTCAAATGTGTTTGAGGAGGCTTCTCATCACACGAGGAGCAGAAAATTAAAACAAGTATGTGTTGAAGGCCAGTCATTCCTCTGTGTGTCCTTGACACTGTTAGTACGCCTTTCTCCCTCCCATAGATTTATGTAATCGCTTCTGTATGCACTCCTAGTGAACTAAAAGCACACGCATTTGTATGTACGTGCATGTGTGGAGAGAGACGCACACACACTTTAGTTTTTTTGCCCAAGAGGAATGTTTCTGGAGCTAATTAGTGTTATTGAGCGCATGTTTTATTGCCTTCTGCTGGACAGGGAGTGAGCAGAAGCAGAGGAATGTAACAGTTGGTACAGATAGCCCTGCCTGCCTGTCAGGTAATTTCTCTTAATGCTCTCCGCAGTTTGATGTATTACGCTGAGGTCAGGTGCTGAAATAAATAACACAAATGGAGACAAAGAATCTCTCTTAAGCTTCAGGCAGCTTTACAAAGTCCACAGCCACAGAAATCCAGGAAAATCCTGTTGTTTTCCCATTTATTGTTTCTGAGATTCACCTGTTGAACCCAGGAGTCCAGAATGACATCTGGATGTACATAGCAGAGCCTCTGTGCTCTTGGCTCGGCTGAGGCACTTGCTGGGAGGGATGATGAAACACTCTGCGGGTGGGACTTGACAATGTGGCGAGTGGTCAAATGGTCCAGATGTACTAAGCAGCGGGCGTTCTAGCTTCGCTATGATGATGGACGGAGCTCCTTCATTGCCAGGAATGTTGGGCTCATTTCAGTTTTTCTAATAATTTCACTCTTTTGCTCTGACTTTATCTTTCTCTGTCTGTCTCTCCAAACGTAGCTCCAGTTTTATGTTAAACTCACATAATTTGTCCTTTTATACAATATGCAACCCAAGCAAAATGCATATAAAATGAAGATTAATGCTACATTAAAGTGAGCTGCAAGATTATAAAAAAGTGCAGTGGATAACAGAATGAATGATATTCCCACCCGTTTAGCCACTTCTCTTTCATCTGGGTTACTTTGGCCTTGCCTTATCAGTGACCAGCAGCACATAATACTCCCCTGCACTTTCATGACGGCGGGTACCAAGCAGCGAAGCTGAGAGAGCAGATGTGGGCCAGAGCACAGCCAGAGATCCTGGGACCAACAGCTCCGCTGCTGCAAAAACAAATACAGCACTCTTTGCTTGGTATTGGGGCACTGACGGGGCGGAGGGGAGAGGAGGAAAGGAAGGAGGAGAGGAAAGGAAAGGCGAAGAGGAGAGGGGAAAGGTGGATCACGAATGGATGCTGTGCATTTCTTCAAACGGAGTGCATTTCTTAATTTATTCCTTTTCCTTGCGGTAACATAGTGTGCTTTAGAGCATTCGTGTTAGGGCAGAGTGTTTGTGCATAGTAAAACCCTATTTTAGAGCCACTTACCCTGCCCAGCCACCAGCTGCATCGTGTGATGTGTGTTAGCTCTCCGAGCGGAAGATTGCGTTAGCGGAAGCCCGTAATACTGTCCAGATTCCTCTACAGGTTCCAACAGCCAAATCAAAGCTTGTAAAAGCCAAGCAACAACTGTATGCAAGTGTTTTTTTTTATGATAAGTGATGAAATTTCTCGTCTGTGCAGCGTGGAATATGAACTACATTTGGCAGGTTTCTATTTATTTAGGCAAGCGTGCAGCTGTGTTTCCCTTGTGTTTCCTCCACTGCTATTTTGTTTATTTTAAAAAGCAATGGGCTGTAATTAAACAAAATAAACAACAAGCTGTTAAAATCAGGGTGCCAGTGTGCCCGTCATGTGTGCATAAGATGCCGTTGTGGGATTCAGGAGGAAATTATAAAAAGTTTTATGTAGACACCGGGAAATCTGTGTGTCTCTTTGTGCCAATGTGCGTATTGTATGTGAGTTTTCCTGAGGTCTATAATAAGAGGCGGCTTGGCTGGTCGAGGAGGGTGTGGCCCCTGTGGCCACAAAATTAAAGAACATAAAAACAAGGGGATGAGGGGAAGAGTGCGAGGGGGAAACTGAATGGCTGTGGTTCCACGTCTCTGAGTTGTTTTATCCTGCAGTTAAGAGGAAGTGCAGATGGTTACTGTGGCGTTAGCAGGGAGAGATCCCTCACTGCTTGGCACAGATCTCGCCACACCCCTTCAACCCTGTCTCTCAACGCATTATATCACACCACAGAACAATGACCGCTGAAGATTTAGGATGTGGTTTCTTTGTTGTCACCGTTGCCTTTCACTAATGTGCAATCTCTCTTGACCGACCTCTGAGGGAACATGATGATGTGTAAGTTCCCATTTCTTAGATGACTCAATTTGTCCTGCAGGACCTTCAGTCCCTGTAGTATGGGCTCTTCAGATTCACCACTTTGGCTTACAGTAAAGAAGAGGTCATCCCAAATATATATATATATATATATATATAAAAAAACCTAAATTATATATTTTCTCACTTATCAAAGAAGAGAAGATCGATATTACTCTCATGTCTGTCCGTGAAATATGAAGCTACAGCCAGGAGCCAGCTAAGTTAGCTTAGCACAAAGACTAGAAACAGAGGGAAACCTGGCCTAGCCTGGCTCTATCTGTAGGTAACAAAATTCGCTTGCCAGCACCTCTTAAAGTGGTAGTAGGCAGTATATTTTTGGCATCATTGGGCAAAAATTCCATAATAACCTTTCAGCATATTGTAATTCAAGTGTTCTGAGAGAAAACTAGACTTCTGCACCTCCTCATGGCTCTGTTTTCAGACTTTAAAAAATCTAGCCCGTGACGGAAGACTTTGACCAATCACAGGTCATTTCAGAGAGAGAGCGTTCCTATTGGCTGTGCTCCGGTCATGTGACTGGTACTTGGAGTTCCTTCAAGCCATCTCAACCTGATCTCAACATGGCTACCGGATCACAAACTTTCTCATTTTACAGCTAAACCGTGCACTACAAGATGATTCTGAAAATATTTGAGGTGAGAAATAGGCAATACAGTAACATAATATTGATTCATATGTGATCAGCGCGGCCTAGTTGGACCGTTTGGTTGGAGTTTGTGAGTGATTGACAGACGGCTCTCATTGACAGCAGATGGACAGCAGATCCCAGATCAGCTCTGACTGCTTGTTTTCCTCCGGTCTGTGAAATCTTGCAGATACCGCTAGGAGCACCGGAGGACACAGAGGCACATGATTTTTTTCAGGTTACCTGCTTCATGTACTATTGTCACGATATAGCGACTGTTTTATAAAAATAACTTTTCACTTTCACTTATCATATTTGCTCCGATCTCGCCTACTTCAACTTTAAGTTCACTAATTAACACGTTGTGTTTCATTTGTTTAATGTAAAAACTACAGGGATTTGGGGATTTTATAGACCATTTCACAGTTGTATATGTAAACATTGTAGGGCTGTCAATCAATTCAAATATTTAATCGCGAATAATCGCATGATTGTCAAAAGTTTATCATGATTAATCACAAATTAATCGCACATTTTTTATCTGTTCAAAATGTACCTTAAAGGGAGATTTGTCACGTATTTAATACTTTTACAGTATCTACATGGGAGTGGGCAAATATGCTGCTTTATGCAATTGTATGTACAGTATATATTTATTACTGGAAATCAATTAACAACACAAAACAATGACAAATAATGTCCAGAAACCCTCACAGGTACTGCATTTAGCATAAAATATATGCTCAAATCCTAACATGGCAAACTGCAGCCCAACAGGCAACAACAGCTGTCAGTGTGTCAGTGTGCTGACTTGACTATGACTTGCCCCAAACTGCATGTGATTATCATAAAGTGGGCATGTCTGTAAAGGGGAGACTCGTGGGTACCCATAGAACCCATTTTCATTCACATATCTTGAGGTCAGAGGTCAAGGGACCCCTTTGAAAATGGCCATGACAGTTTTTACTCGCTAAAATTTTGCGCAAGTTTGGAGCATTATTTAGTCTCCTTCATAACAAGCTAGTATGACATGATTGGGAACAATAGATTCCTTAGGTTTTCCAGTTCCATATGATACCTGTATCTTCACTCTTTGAAACTGAGCTGTACAGAGCCAGGCTAGCTGTATCCTCCTGTTTTCAGTCTTTATGCTAAGCTAAGCTAACCAGCTTCATATTTAACGGACAGATATGAGAGTGGTATCAATCTTCTCATCTAACTCTGCCAGAAAGCGAATAAGCGTACTTCCTGAAATGTCGAACAATTCCTTTAACTATCTGCATGGCTAGGTACCAGTAGAGGTAAGGTCATTTGTGATTTTGTAGTTTGGATGGACCTACTCCTTTAGCACAGCTGCTGCTCGGGTGCTCTGTTAAGGACCGAGGTAGAGCGCCAAAGAGAGGCTTTACAGTCAGATACATTCCTGTGAGTTCCAGGCTGTTGCATATCCAGTATAAATCTCTGGTCCATGATGCCCAGCAAAGCATGAGGTGGAACCCAGCACTACGGTTTACGGGTGCAGAGAGAGGGAGAGAGAGAGGTCAACAAAGCTGCTGTGAGTATAATCTGAGACCTCTCCATGGCCCTCAGGCTAGAGAGAACTCAGAAAAGTTTGGTCTGACCACAAGTCTTAAATGTATAGACTCTTCTTCCTGTGGTTACTGCTTCTACATGCAGACAGGCTCAAAGGCATGTGTACGTGATCGTGCACACACACACACACGCACACACACATACACACACGCTGCGGTGAGTTAATGATCGTTAAGTGTGAGTAAGTTATAGCATGAAACTCCGCTGACCCTTTCCCAGGGAGCCAGTGCTGTCAGGCCCTACAGCAGTACAAATACATCACACAGGCATGATGTCATCAGTAGTCGCCAGTGGGCAGGATGTTTCCTAACGTGGTAATCGGCCTACTGTGGGTAGTCACCGGGTACCCAGGAGATCAAACCCTCTCTACTCTTTATAGGATAAACATCTTGAGCAATCTGCCCCTTCCTTGCACTCAGTTTTTCTTCCTCTCTCTCCTTATTTAGCTTATGGAAACTTTGACTTACTCGTTCCCAGCACTGGGCTTAAAACATTGTTGAAGTCGGAGCAACAGAAAGAAAGACAGATCATTATGGTGCATCAATCAAATTTGCATGACTCTATATAGTGTTACAGTCCCCTTCATTTACTTCCACATGAAATGATCTGACCCTGGTTTGACTTATTGCTTTTCTGGTTTTGGAATCAGGTGTGCTGTTGGAGTTAATGGGCTCTACAGGGATGCAGAATGAGGTGCAGATGATGGTTGCACAGCTATCTCAAGAGAACTGAAGGTGGGGTGTGAGGAAGGAGAGGGGAGGGAGGGGGGTGTCTTAATCTGTCGGTAGGGAGAAGTGAGAGTGGAGCCAGAGGTGAGATCCCCCTCCTGCAGAGCAGCGGAAGCGTGCAAGGCGCGACTGAGGGGTGTGAGGGTGCCGAACAGACACTTGGGCTAATGCGAGCCGTCAGATTTGGCCGCTGCTGCTCCGGAGCTTGAGGTGTCGGAGAAGTGTCTTAGGTCTACTGGCCCAGCTGGAGAGGGGGAGCGGAGAGGGAAAAGGGAAGAGAGGGAAGAGAGAAAAATTAGTCGAAGTCTAGTATAAGGATAAAGCTGGTTATATTCTGGATTTTTGTTATTGTAAACAAATTGAATACTTTCTGATTTCACCAGGATGTCAGTGGCTCTCAGCCTCAAGCCCATTTGTTCCTAACTACGAAATGGGTCACAAATGTATGATTTCATTTTTTTTAAAGGCTAGTTAATTAATTTCCTTAAACAACTGAGAACTGTAATTTTTTAACAGATGGTACTCAAACAGGAGTAAATAGTGTATTTGTTGGGGACTATTTACAGCTGCGGATTTGGTGCGCTAGCGAGTATTTACAGCAGCAGGATGGTGTATGTGGGATCGACTGCAGTGCTCATGTTCATGGTAATGAAGAAACATGTCACCCATTTTTTTTTTTTTAGCAAGAGACATAAGCTATATCAGACTTTTGCTACATTAACAACACTTGTTAGTAGGATCAGTTCATTGTACAGAAATGTTTCAGGGGTCTCCGACCTGTTTTCCTCTGAGAGCTAATTTGACAAAATAATCATAGCACCAAGTTGTACATTGCCAATAGCAGAAATCATTTTTCTCTTACTTTTATGGTCCTTTAATAACGTTTCAGCCACCGTAGTCATCGCCTCTAGTGCAGTCCCGCCATAGTCAAAGGGCTTTTTGTGTTTCATTAGGATGTGCGCCACTAAACAAATCCTCTGGTGCTGCGTTGGCCTTTCTTTGTCAGTTTGGTAAACAGAGACTGTTGTCTTTCAAGCGTTTTCAGCTCCTTTACGTTCTCTGTTGGAGACAGTTTAGTGGAGCTAAAAACATAGTAGGTTTTTTGCCTTTTATTTGCCTGGCTATTTTCTGCAGTCATTGTCAAATCTGAATGAATTTTGATTTAAAAAAATATTTAAAATATAAAGTTAAATGACATGAAATTCAGAAATCATGGCTGTAAAATAGTGAACCTCAAATCACTGTTGATTATTTTCTGTAAAAAGATCAGTGGTTTTGGCTGTTAGCAGGCAGAGACTCTCAGTAGTGGAGAACATGATGAGGAAGGCGTACGCCTTGTGGGGAAGCATAAATCTTGAAAGATGCTAACACAGTGATCGTACCGTAGTAACCCTCTGGTTGCCAGGTGCACTGACAAAGAAGTCGCGATCATCCCGGCATCTCTGATGTGTGCTGCTGTGCACGTGTGTGGCCCGCACAAGTCAAATGATGTGGGATGACTGTGCATCATCAGCAGTTTGTATAAAAAGTAAATCAGCAGTCAAACCAAAATGATAAAAGCAGCTCGCTGTGTGTGTGTGTGTATACATGTTTGTGTGTTTGTCTCTTTTGCATGTGTGTGTTGTTGCATCTCTAATTATGGATTACAGAAACCCATAATGATTGTGTTACTGTGCTGTGACGCACAAGACCGTTCGCTTCACAGGAAACACTTTGTGATAGTTGGTTGTGTGTATTGGAGTGTGCATTTGTGTGTGTGTGTGTGTGTGTGAGGAGCAGCAACCGATCCGGACGCCGGCTACTCAGAATGAAGGGCTCATAAGCCATGAGAGGGTGTGTTCACCATGTTTGTGGTGTGTGTGTATGTACGCGACACAGGTGGGGCGATGGCTACTCACTTCCTCCCAGAGGAAGTCATAAATGCACCCGCTTGGCTTTGACTGTGCCTCTTCCCCTCATCTAATGACTGCCATACTGCTATAATGGCCTGTAAGAGAAGGAGAAAGAATCGTGGCAGAGGCTGAGGCTACGCTCTGTAGGGTGCTCTCATTTTCCCTCAAACTGTACAGATGAAATTCATACAACGAGGAGTGGAAAATGGAAAGCGATGCGAGAGAAATAGTTAGTGTGGGAGTTTCACAGCAGCATCCAGCTGTTCTCACGAGCAAAAAATAAAGAGCTTTTACAGTAAGGGGCGGGTGGCTGCTCTGGAGGCTAAAGAACAGGTCTGGCTTTCTCCCCAGAGGGAGTGCACCTGTGCTGGGCTACAGGAGGAGGGAGAGGTCCCTAGTGTGGTGGAAGAAAAAGCAGGGCCTGGAGCAGAGAGGTATGAAGGAGAAAAGAGAGGGCACCGAAAACATGAAGTAACTGGATGGATGATAAAATGAAAATGGTAGTATATTCCTCTTCTGAATGGAGACCATTTGCTTTGTTTTAAGGGGTCACACAAGCATAGACAAGAGGTGGACGTACACGTAGTCACCGTGACCTCACCCATTGGTTTGTGGACTGCCGTTTTGAAGCCTCGAGTTCGACGATTTGTCCGTCGCCAAGTTGTTGTTTTTTTGCAACCAATAGTGACAGGAGAAGGTGGATTTAGTAATTTTTAGGCCACCAAAATGTTAATACTAACTTTCATGAACTGAAAACACACTGTGAAAGGGTTAAAGTTGTAAGACGAAAACACGGACAACGCCGTGGTAGCGACCTGTCAATCACGTGGTAGCCACGCCCTAAAGCACACCCTTCTTTATGGTCTACTTCACTCTAAATGGGACCATAATTTACTAAATGAACATCATGCTGTATTGAAGAAGACTTGAAACTAGCGATTGAGACCATAAACTCATAGTGTAGTAGAGTCGGAATGTGTCAGCTTCAGGTGTACTTCTTCAGCACAAGAATGTACGTCAACACACTCAGTATAATGTCGTTGAAGGTGACTTGGGGCTTGACGGAAGCCGTGATTGACTGAGTGGTCCACAGTGCAGATATGGTACAAGTGGACAGAGAGGAGGGCTGGTGTAAACGAATAAAGGTCTAACTCCATTGTTTTCAGGAAGAGCTGAACAGCTTTTCAAACCAGTCCAATGTGTGCCCGCAGCAGATCGAGGACAATGGGAGCCTAAAGCGAGGCCATCTAATGGCCAACAGAGAGCAGAGCTGTCCCTCATTGAAGAGTAATTAGATCCTTTCTTTACTCCTGCTCTGGCCAATCATCTCACAGTGCTGCCTTTGTATAATGTCCTTCAGCAACTGGGTTTAATAGAGACATAAATGAAAGGGGGTGTAGGGGAGAGAGAGTCCACTGGGAAAACTGCATAAGAGGGAAGAGGGGAAACAGGGCTGAGGAAGACAAAGAGGCAGGTGTGCAGTGAAAGAAATAACACCGCGCTAGCTGTGCAATGAAACATGCATAACATTTACATCATTGCTCACTTATATTACTAACAGCTGGTATAGAGCAGAAGTATGCTGTCGTCAGAAATTCTTTTGAATTGTAATGTGTGTGCGTGCACTAGTGTGATTATAGCGTGGCAAAGATCCTTTTTTTTTTCTAACCAAAGTTGTTCAGAGTTCAAGGGCGGTCGAATCTGATAAAGAACGGTTGAGTAGCAATGGATAGCCGATGGATGGCTGGATAGCGGCATGGCTCTGTTGGTCTGTTTCAGTCAGTCCGTCCACCACTTTGGTCCAGACAGAAGTATCTCAACAACTATGAAATTTTGTACAAACATTCGTGGTCTCCAGAGGATGAATCCTAATGATTTTGGTCATCCCCTGACTTTTCCTTTTCCTTCATTTCCAATTGCCCAATAATTGGAAATTAAATATCTCCCTCTATAATGACTTTGGTTATCCGTTAACTTTTCATCTAGCTTCATTATCAGTTCAAAATTACAATCTGTCCAATACTTAGGTTTATGACCAAATACCTGCAAAACTAATGACATTCCCATCAGCCTCAGCTGTGCTTTGTTTTAAATGTGAGTTAATATTAGCTTTCTGTAGAGCTGCCATGAATAATGGATTCATTGTCAAATATTAAATTAATCGCCAACTATTTTCATAATCGATTGATCGGTTTGAGTAATTTTCTAAGAAAAAAAGTCAAAATTCTCTGATTCCAGCTTCTTAAATGTGAATATTTTCTGGTTTCTTTACTCCTCTATGACAGTAAACTGAATATTTTTGAGTTAGGGACAAAACAAGACATTTGAGGACGTCATCTTGGGCTTTGGGAAACACTACCACACGCAACATTTTTCACAATTTTCTAACATTTTCTAGATCAAACAACTAATCGATTAAGCAAGAAAATAGTCAACAGATTAATCAACAATTAAAAAAATTTGTTAGTTGCAGCCCTACTTTGGATATATAAATGTCAGGGAAGCAAATATCAGAAAATCACATCACATTTCCCAAAGCTCCGGGTGATGTCTTTAAATTGCTTGTTTGTCTGACCCCCAAACACTAAGAATCAAATTGCAATTTTTTCCTTGTAGAGCTTTTTATAATCTCTGGTTTTGATAAGTGCTGTATAAATAAGGGAGGGAGGAAATCTCTACTCTAAACTACAGTATATAGAAGAGGTACAAGACCGATAAAAGAAAAAAAAAATTGCCACAGGGGTTATGGGTAGATGATGTATTGTTTTCATGGTTTTTGCAAGCTTATAAATGATTTAATGTGTTTGTGTGTGTGTGTATCTGTTTGTATATGTATGTATGTGTGTGTGGGCGGTCTGTCCGACAGTTGATAAAGAGGGAGGTGGAGGGAGAGCCAGGAGATGATGAGAGACAAGGCGCTGACCCCTGGGATGTCCTGCTGGGACATGAGAGGAGCAGGGTCAGGGGGGGCACGTCTAGGGGGTGTAGCGGGGTGGGGGGCTTTGAGAGCTGGGATGTGGGGATGAGAGAGAGGAGGGGATAGGGATGGGGGTACACCAAACATGGAGCCCCCAACTCATGAGAACCAGATGAAGGGCAGACTGGATAACTCTCTGGGGCTATGAGAGGAAGAGAGGGAGAAGAAAGGCGCTCATAAAGCTGTCAGAGTCCGCCTGCATCTCTCTATCATGGCTCAGTGTGCGCCAGATGCATTGCTCTTAGTCCGCATGAATGTTTCAATCATAAGCCAACACGTGTACTGCAGATCTATAGATGTTTTTAATCTGGGACTGACCAACGGTCTGACAAGCTGTGTCAGCTCCTCGCTAACAACCGAGGTTGATGGACTGTGGAGGAAGAATGAATTGTAGAAAAAGACATTTGTGTTTTGTTTCTCTGTAAGATGCAACTCAATACCACACAAAACCGTTTTAGTTTCACATGAAGCCACATTACCCCTCTGTTTCCATGCACACATTTTGCATCCCTGCTCATAAAAGGGTGATGCAAAAGAGCTCGTGAGAAGAAGCAACATTTTCTGCATACATAAAGTCTGTCTGATGATACATTTTCAAGTTTGTTTGGTTTTTTTTCCGCAGTGGAGCACGATACAGAATTCCTACCAGTGCGACGGCATCACAGAGAATTCAGATTCGACCTATCACGGATCCCGGAGGGCGAGGCGGTCACTGCTGCTGAGTTTCGTATATATAAAGACTTCATCCACGAACGTGTCGATAATGAGACCTTCCGCATCAGCATCTACCAGGTGCTGGAGGAACACTCTGATAGGTGAGCATGGCTATATGGTTTTATTTGTTTGCGCGTCAATATTGTATATTTCAATATTGTAAACCAACAAGTAGAAATTTGTCATGTTGCTAAACAATGATCAATTATTAGCTGATTGGCCAATACTTTAGTTTTTAACCAAATACCTGCAAAACTAATTACATTCTCATCAACCTCAGCTGTACTTTCTGTTCAGTGCTGATTAGCAAATGTTTCAGTAGCATGCTAACACTTTCACACAACTAAGATGGTAAACATTATACCTGCTAAACATCACCATGTAAGCATTGTCATAGTGAGCATGTTAGCATGCTGATTTTCGCACTTAGCTCAAAGCACCGCTGTGCCTGAGTACAGCCTCACAAAGCTGCTAGCGTAGCTGTACTGTAGACACTTAAGCTGGGGACACACCAACCCGACATCAGAGAACTAGCGGCGATGAAGGCCGACTGTTGCGTCGCCTCACGTCGCCTTTGTTTTGGCCAACAAGTTGCACCCGAACACACCGCAAAGACTACAGCCGACGGCCAGTTATCACGTAAGTTCTGCGCCTGCGTGTGATGAAATAACTCTCCACATGGCGGTCTGTATTCGTCATTCAAAAAGGGAAACCGGAAGACAGAGGACTGCGGATATACAAGCCGTTGTTATGATACATACATAAAAACAAAGCAGTGTTTTGGCGACCACTTTCACACCAGTCTCACTCACCACTCAGCTTCATTCTAGATGGCCATGTTGTGAAAATATCCGTGTATTGGTGTGATCAGATGAGATGAAGATGAAAAATGAGAAGAGCCCTCTGTGTATGTCGTCTTGACTTTACTCGTTCACTTGCTTTCCTCACTTCCGTTTCTCTTCTCTTGCACTGATTCGCTTAAGCTGAACAGCCAATCAGAGTGATTTCTCCCACTGACGGGCTCCTCCGCCGATTCAACATGCTGAATCGGCCGAATAACCTCCAACACGGGCGGACTAGAGCCGACGGTGCGGGACACGCCACAAAAACTAAGCCGACAGACGCTCAACAATGGCCCCAAACTGACCGTCGGCTTGGTGTGTCAGGGCCTCAAGTCTAAAGTTATTTATTTATTTAAGAGGAAATGACATTCGTTGGTTCCATTTTCTTAAATGTGACTGATTGCTGCTTTTTTTCTGTTTTATGTTATATGCCTTTTTCACGGCAGACATTTGTCACACTTGGTAGGAAAAAGCATAGGTGTTATTACTAATAACATTAACGATGGCTCTGCTCCATTCAAATGTCCCAGTAAGCCAAGGCAGTGTGCCAGGGAAACCAAAGCCGCTAATTAGAATTCAGCCATCGTTCATTTCACTATTTCCTACTGTGAAATGTCAAAATATATGAAATGTGTGAAAAAAGCCTATTGAATGTCTTTAGATTTTGGACTAATGTGCGTAATTTAAAGAAATCACCTTGGGAATTCATATTTGCTTTTGTCATTATTTTCTTATCTTTTATAGACAATTCATTAATTTATTGAAAAATCGACATATTTGTCAATAATGAAAATAATAAATTCAGTCCTTCTCCAATCAGAAGAGGTCTTAGCCCCACCTTCTCCATGTGGCTAATCTGGGCCGTCCAGAAGGTGTATGTAACTCTGGAATGGCCAATGTCCTGCTCTCCTCGACCCCTCCTAAAGGTTTCTGTTGTCCAGAGGGAACAACACAGTCATTTATTCCTCTGCCAGAGACGGGCCTGGGTACATGAATGAACTAGAGCTCTGTGACACACTATCTGCCCAGTCAGAAAATAGGTCGGGATACATGAATGGCCACATGAAGAACAAGGGATTTTAGTCTCCGATGGTGAAAGAGTAGAAAATCCAGAGTTCAGTGTCGGACAATAGGACTGACTTGGATATGCACTATTTCACTCGCTACTTTTCACACAGTCTTTTCCTCTTTCGCAGCTGTGTTTTTTTTCTCTCCCTTTCTCTCTCTCTCTCTCTCTCTTTGGCTTTCTGGCTCTCCCACAAAATTCCAGCCAGTGATGGACTGTGTGTAGTGTATGAAAGGACCGGTCGTTTATAAAGCCATTATTGTCAATTAAGAAAATGAAGTGTTCCCCTGGGCCTCACCATCTGGAGCCCTCCCTCCCTCACTTACTCTTCTTGCTCCATCTCTCTCTCTTTGCTTCACTCCGTCACACTCCTCCGACTCGCTCTCTCCACTCCATTACTTTGCGCTTCGGTCACTTAGCTTTACACTCTGTCACACGGTTTCAGCCTATCTTTTGTAATTGTGCATATAATCTCTGTTGACTTGTGTTCATCTCTGAACTTTTAAGAATGAACTTTTATTGTCTTCTGCGTCCTCTCCAGAGAGTCGGACCTGTTTGTGCTGGACTCTCGGGTGATCTGGGCGGCAGAGGAGGGCTGGTTGGTGTTTGACGTGACAGCCACCAGTAACCACTGGGTCCTGAACCCCGGCAGGAACCTGGGTCTACAGCTTGCCCTGGAGAGCACAAGTGGTGAGTGTCACTCAGATCAGTGCATTCCTTGGCACGTACTATAGGAAGTCACAGGTGGACGTGTTACCGGTGTGGCTGAAGATGAAGAAAATACATCGGAGAAGGACAAGAACAAATGTACAAAGACGAGGTGATGACAAACCAGAAAAAAAATCATAGAGATGAATCAACGCCCTCCTGACAGTGTAAACATGAATTATGAAATGCACAAAGATGTGATCTATTGTACGGTTGTTGTATTGGGTTTGCTTTACATTGGGCAGTTAATTCAAATTTTAAATTAAAGACATGATATTTTACCAATCTACCATCTACTCTCAGACCACTCTTTGAGAATGACTACACTAGCTATACCCTAACATGTAATTAGAGTAAAGATTCCTAAGTGGATTGAGTTCAAGCTAGATTTTAAGCGCAAACATTGCAAAATAAAGTGTAAAATGTAATGCTAGGTTTGTGTAGCTATTTGATAGCATTTGTACTTGATTTAAAATGTAGTGATGAACACTACTTTGGTGAAAGCATGATTACAGAACAGAAGTAAATGTAATTAGTTACCTCCATCCTTGAGGTCAGACAGATCCAAATCAACATCGACGACAACGACATGCATTGACATCATGGCCGTTCTAAGAATTAGATGATTCATTCTTTGTGTGTACACAGCAAAGATAAATCAAACCCTGCTCCTCGTCATTCATCATCAGTCATTCCTCCCCGTCTCCATCCGTCATACCCTCAGCATCATTATCAGGCTTGCAGAAAATACACCACGTTATCCTAAGGATAACATCTCAGCAGGAGTTTGTCATCACAAGGCCTGGATGTTAGTCAGTGGAAAAACTTTATCAACAAACAGTGTGAAGACCAAGAGCGTGTTTGAGAATATTATCTCTCCCAGGATGGCAGGATGTTACATGTTAGGTGAGGAAAACAGACACTGTATTGCTTTCATGTTGTGGGAGGGGAGTGCTAGAGAGAGGCTGTATCCCTGAGTGTGTGTTTGTCTATGAAGGGTTATGGGTGAGCATGCACAGACAGGCACACGGGACATCCCGTCGCCAGCGGCGACCAGAGGCCTTGATTTACCTCATAACGGCGATCAGACGCACACATTCTTCTATGTGAGAAGTAGATAGACACTGGTGGAGAGCACATGCACGAGCATGCACAAACACATCCACACACACAAACGCGCACTCAAACACAAGTAGAGAAGCTTTGATGTTCAGCGCTACGTTTGTTCTCGGCGTTTCAGAGGTGGAGAAGGGATGAGAGAAAGGGAAAGGAATTCACAGAGGGAAATCTCATTTGTAAAACAGACAAAAGTTGTTGCAGGGAGGAAAGAGAAGACCACACACATGCAAAATAAACCTCTAAACACACCAAGTAGGCACACATTTATTTCAAAAGCATTCCTTTTTCTCCCCCTTGTACATCTCCCCGTATGAATAAAATCAAAATTTCTGTGGTGCCGACACCTGTTGAACTGCTCTCTCTGTCTCCCCCTACAGGAGAGAGCATCAATCCTCGCGTGGCGGGGCTGATTGGCCGCAGTGGGCCTCAGAATAAACAGCCCTTCATGGTGGCCTTCTTCAAAGCCACTGAGGTGCACCTGCGAAGCATCCGCTCAGCGCAAGGGGGGGCCAAACAGCGTAACCCCAACCGCTCCAAAGGGACAAAGAGCCAAGAGGCGCTCCGAGTGGCCAATGTTGCAGGTAAACACGCAAAGTGTGGGTCGTATATACAGCCAGTGCTGATTTATGCTGTTGTGTTGAGCTGGTTTAATCTGGCTTTTGTTGGCTATGTGAGGAATCCATGGAATGAGACACAGATGACTGATCGGACATATAGTGTGTACTCATTGACATGCAAACACAAGCATCCACAAATATATCCGGACCAACTAAAGTATGCCATTGGAACTGATGTGACTATTGCACGACAAAACATGTGATGCATACTTGGGGCCTTTTGTTTTAGAGGTGTGAGAGGGGTTTGTTTACGTGAAGCGCTGTAACATTAGACTGTAATGCCTGAGCTTCAAATATCCCTCTGCTGTTTTTGTTTATTTACACAAGCATTACAGAGCAGTCGGAGCCAAGTTCCCTGCGTGGAGGTAAGGCAGCGCAGGCTTTTATGGCAGAGCACATCTGCGGTGTGCTGTAGGGCAACCGGGGCCACAACACATGGGCCAAATGGGCCTGTTTGGAACTTTGGATACCAGCGGTCTTTAACTGGATGATGAGAACCAGTCGCTCATGATCATTTCCAATGTGAAACGCTCTCAGGAACTAATGCACCACAGAGCCCGAGAGGTCACCAGAGGAAGCGAGAGAGATACCATTAGATAGAAAACAGACGAGTCTTTTTTTTTTAACACGTGGATGGGGTAAAAGGGGGAAGAAATGGTGAAGAGAAAGCAGAGAGAATAAATAAGACTTGAGTTATGAAAAAAAGGGGCGAGCCTACTCCGTGTGCACATCTGTTTCATCCAGTGGAAACTCAAAGCCCAGTAAAGTGACCTCTAAGCAGGGTGGCCCATTCATTTGAAACAATTACCAAACTGCTGCTGTATCTGGAGGTGATTTCCTTCAGCCATTGTTTAAATGTTAATGTTTTGTATGAGGATATTTGGCTGTGTTTAGGTCTGTTCTTTATCATCGCTGTCTAATTGGGGTCCGACCACAGCATAGTTGGTCTTGTAGCTGAATGGGATAATAGCACACGTGTTGAAGTATAATCTTTCTCTGTCTTCTTCCTCAGAAAACAGCAGTACTGATCAGAAGCAGGCCTGTAAGAAGCATGAGCTCTACGTCAGTTTCAGAGACTTGGGGTGGCAGGTACGGAAAGCATTCCTCTCACAGGTAGCCCAGAAGTGATTGCCCCAACAGACGCTGCAAGTCTTGATAAATGGCACACTAGAATCTGACCACATAATACTTATTATTAT
Source organism: Adelosebastes latens (assembly GCA_916700685.1). NCBI lineage: Eukaryota > Metazoa > Chordata > Actinopteri > Perciformes > Sebastidae > Adelosebastes > Adelosebastes latens. The sequence goes on along the minus strand of CAKAKR010066839.1, from coordinate 24,617 downwards.
TATTGTGTATTAGTGTGTATATATATTATTTCCACAAGGGACAAGTCCACCACACTTTTACAGTTTCAGCTGGATGTACTCTTACTGTCCAGCTGCCACACAAGATGCCCTCTTAGGGGTTATTTTCATTTGTAACCATATTCTCAGAGTGGCAGCTGTGGCTCGGGGTGTAGAGCGGGTCGTCCTTTAACAACAAGGTTGGCGGTTCAATCCCTGGCTCCACCTGTCTGCATGTCGATGTGTCCTTGAGCGAGACATTGAGCCCCAAGTGGCTCCTCAGGTGCTTTACAGCAGCACGCTGCTCCTAAATGCTTAGGATGGGTTAAAAGCCGAGGGCAAATTTCATGTATGTATGTGACGATAAAAATAAAGTCTTCATCCGAAATCGCATACTATGCACTACATACTCAATATGTGTACTATTGTTCAACATACTTTTGTGTGAATAAACAGTAGTATGTATCTTTTCGGACACACTGAGCAGTGATTTACGTCGTCACTTCCTAAGAGCCTCGTTGCCGGTTGGAGATGCGTAACCATGGTAACCCGTGCCAGCCTCATGTGACCAAAACGATGATTTGCGAGAATCAAAAAGTCTGAAATAATTGTAAAAACATATATTACGCCTAGCAAAGTGAAATCTTATACTTGCAGTTAAATTGAAGCGTTATTGATGTTACAGAGCTGTCCGTCAACGTCCGTTATGAATGTTGTCCTCACTACTGCATTGCATTGTGGGACATTTATGCCGCCGTAGTGTCCAGTGTTTGCATACTGTAATATTTTACTGGAAATAGTATGCAATTCGGAAACTATTGGTTTCATAACATGGTTTCGGACATACTAAAAAATCTCACGTACTATTTAAATAGCATGTTAGTGTGGAATTTCGGACGCAAGTTTAAGAACAATAAGCTTCAGACTTTTTTGCCCTGGTTTTTGTCTTTCACGCTACATACAAGCTGCCCTAATCCTCTGATTATATAGCATGATTAGACCAGACACTACTTAGGGCTGAAAAAAAATACACTGAAAACTGATACAATCAGTCAATTAATCGATTAGTCCAATGACAGAAAATTAATTAGAATTTTTTTTGTTGAGCTATTAATCATTTCAGTATTTTTCAAGTAAAAATGCCACTGGTTCCAGCTTCTCAAATTCAGTTTTTTCTTTGTCTTCTATGAGAGTAAATCGAATATGTTTGTGTTTTGGACTTTTGGTCTGGCAGAACAATCAATTGAAGTATTTCAACTTGGGTAGAGAAATAGTTGACCCTTGTTGACCTTTCATAGACAATTAATCAAGAAAATAATGGTATGAAAATATGTGTTAGTTAGTTGCACCTGTAAATTTATAATTTATAAAGTAGCTGGCAATGTACAATTATAATATTCTCCTAAAAGCCACCAGAATAAAAGATAAGGCCGTAATAGCACAGTGCTCTTTTTAGTTAAGGTGCACATACAACATTATATATCATCAGTATCAGGTCCGTATCAACGGATAAACAAATACTATTTTCCCCAATTCTCCAACCTAAAAGTCTCTCCGTCTCCCTCCCCTCTCTCAGGACTGGATCATCGCTCCAGAAGGATACGCGGCGTACTACTGCGAGGGAGAGTGTGCCTTCCCGCTGAACTCCTACATGAACGCCACAAACCATGCCATTGTGCAAACCCTAGTGAGTAACCATGAAAGCAGGGAACAAAAACCCAGCAGTCATGTTAAGAGTCTAATCATCTCATCAACTGTCAAGACAATGTAGCCGCTGTTGGAACTGCTGTATTTAATGATCCAGAGCAGTCGCAGATTGTATTTTAGAGTAGACTGTAATCGGTGATGTGACACGGAATAAGGTCAACATTTGAAAGCTTTTTTCCCCCACAGTAATCCTCAGATTCAGTGTATGACCCTGTGTGATGCATCCTTTTTTACCAATATTCATCTGTGGTGTAATGGTGATGAATTTAACATTTGAACTGCTCTTCCCAGGTTCATTTTATTAACCCGGAGACGGTTCCTAAGCCTTGTTGTGCCCCCACACAACTCCACCCCATCTCAGTGCTCTACTTCGATGACAGTTCCAACGTCATCCTCAAGAAATACCGCAACATGGTGGTCAGAGCTTGTGGCTGCCACTAGACTGTCAGTATCTTCACAGACACACACACACGCACACACACACGCACACGCACACACACACACACACACACGAGTAGAAAGGGCTTCCTCTCGCTGTCAGGCACCATTTTAAACATTGAAGATGGATTATATGTATTTCATGAACATTTATAGAGAGTTTGAGACCGTCTCCTGTGTGGAAGATACTCGTTACATGTTTAAGGTTGTCCTGAAGCAAACACCATGTTGTGTGGCCGAATGGGAATTTCAATCAAGTTTTAGACTCCTCGCCACAAGTACACACACACACACACGCACAAACCAACAAACACGCACACACACACTCACGTTTGTGCTTTCTACTGTGTATACGAGACATTAAAAGCAGTGATTGTTCTGTATATTCATTCACAGTCAACAATCTTTTTTGTTTATTTCAATAATTATTGTAGTGGATTCTTTTACTGTAGATTTTATATATATTTTTTATGACTGAGACCCAGATGGATGTTCTGAATTTCTTCTATGTACAAAACTGTGTAAATATTTTTTTTTTTTCAAACAAAGCAAGAAGTGTATTTATTTCCTAGAATGTCACTTGGGTTTGTGTTTTTCTCCTGTATGTAATGCTGCCTGTTTTCTTTCACACAATAGTACACACAAACTCTGAGGAAAACAAAGTTGACAGAAAACTACTTTTCTGGAGCGTTGAGTTCAAACTCGACACGTCTCTCTCTCTCTCACGCGTACGCCACACACTGATGGCGGGAGGCGATTCATGACAACTTGGACCTGTTTTAAACGTCTACATATTTCATCAGTCGAAGCTGTTCCATGTACCTGACGCACATTTTTATAGCAACAATCAGCTGAACCGTCAGAGAGAGAGAGAGAAGCATCTTGCTCTGTGTGCTAGACATTTTCAGGTTTATATTCCTCTGCTGTAATACAATCTGTCATATTTAAAAGGTCTATTTATTGAGAGCTGGCTAAGATGTTCCACAGTGTGCTCCGATGTCTCAACCCCGTTTTACTGCTGAACTGGTACAACAATAAACTGGGAGAAAAGCAACAAAAACACCTCGAGGTGTGTTGTTTTAATCTGGATCACTTCTTCAACACGTTCCCGCACAAATATTTGCTTGGATTGTAGCTACATCCTTTACCTGCTGACCTGAGATCTGTCTGAAAAGGGTTTCCTCGTGCAAAAGCAAACTGTTTTCTCAGGTTTCTGTTGAGGTGCAGTACTGCGTGTGTGTGTGAGTGTTTGTGGTTCACGCCTGTGAGGTGGATGTGTTTTTTCTTTGTCTTTGGGTGGGTGGATGTTTCACATGCATCTTAAACGTATAGCACAGGATCTGTATTTCATGTCTCCTACAACGCCATTTTAGAGGATTTATTTTTAATCTTTCAAAAGCCCTTTTTTGTGTGTGTGTGTCCAATACAAAAGTCCTGTGCTAATTATCCATTTATCTTCTTTTTTTCACATCACTTTGAATTGTTGACGTTGTTCTCAAATTGATCGAGCCCTGGATTTTAATAACAAGCTGGATGTTTTTGCATTCTCCTCCTTTCAGCATATTAATGTAATTTATTTCACAACATATTGAGCCTACACAGACAGTTGCTTTGTTGATTAAATTACAAAACAGATCTCATTGTGTGTGTGAATAGGCAGGTTTACACTGCCCTCTGCTGGGAGAAAACTACATAGTGTGTTTGTCTACTATCACTATGAACCCTTTTTTATAGATATTTTGTATCGATCTGAACTTTGGATTTGTATTGTCCGCCTGCTCAGTATCATTACCTGATCTGAAGCAATGATTGCATCTTCAGTCAGCACCATAAAGCCTGTGAGTGAGGAGGAGGAGGAGCCCATGAGAGAAAAAAAAAAATCCCTTACACCCACACACACTTTCATTTTCACATGAACGTTTCGGTATGATAGTATAGCTGTATAGTGTGTGAGTGTGTGTCTGTCTGTGTGTGTTTAAGTTAATGCTTACTGGTGCTGTCCTGTTGCCCACATGCTGACTCTTGTGGGGGGAAATGACAAAGAGAACTTTCCAATTTACAGAAAACATATCTTCATTTTATGTAGCAGTTGTGTGGCCTATAAAGGTCAGCAGTCAGCATCCCCCCTTTGTCTACTTTTATCCATTTACTTTTCTCCAGTCTTATAAGGAATAAGATAAGATAAGATGAACCTTTATTAATCCCGGGAGGGAAATTCAGGTGTCAAAGCAGCAACATCAGCAAACAGAGTGAAACACAGGAGAGGTAAAGGTATACAAAAATTATAAAAACACTATAAATAGAGATATAAAAGATACAGAGTGAATGGGTGAACATAGTGTGCACAGTCCGTCAATAAATAAATGTAGTATGTGCAATAAATAAATGTAATATGTACATTATGTGCAGTCTATAAAGTGGTATATAGGGTGTATAGTGTAAAGTAAGTGTTACTTGAGTATTTACATTTTCTTACTTTTTACTTCTACTCCACTACATCCCAGAGAGAAATATTACTGCACTACGTTTATTTGATAACTGAAGTTACTTTGCAGATTAATGATACAAAATATAATCAACTAATAAATTATGTTCTAATTTTAGATTAGGATGGAATTTAATTTATCCCCAGGGTAAATTGGCCAGCAGTATATAAAGTCATTAAAATGAGCTCCACCTTTACCAGCTGCAACATTAAAATGTGGAACAATTAAAATATCCCAAAAATATCAGTAAAATAGTAGGAAAATATTAGCAAAATGTCAGAAATTTTTTTGACTTTTAATTAACATAGTATTTCTACAATGTGGTATTGTTACTTTTACTGAAGTACAAGATCTCAGAGGGAAATATTGTACTTTTTACTTCACTACATTTATCTGACAGCTTTAGTTACTTTACAGATTCAGATTAATAAAACAAAATGTAATCAACTAATAAAATATGATGTGTCATTGTAGATTAAACTGCCAGCAGTATATAAAATCATTAAAAGAAGCTCCACCTTTCCCAGTTGCAACATTAATGTGATTAACACATTAATGCATCAATAATTATAATACAATAATATAATAATAATAATATTTTGGGTACTGTAAAGGTCCAGTGTGTAGCATTTTGGGGGATCTAATTGGGAATGGGAATCGCGCAGCATTCTGGGGCATGAATATAATATTCATAACTATGTTTTCATTAGTGTATAATCAGCTGCAAATAAGAATCGTTGTGTTTTCGTTAGCTTAGAATGAGTCCTTCATATCTACATAGGGAGCAGGTCCTCTTCATGGAGTCCTCCATGTTTCTACAGTAGCCCAGAACGGACAAACCAAACACTGGCTCTAGAGAGAGACTTTCACGTTTTTACGCTACCTGAAGGCCACCGTAGCTTTCCAACACGCATGTGATAGTGAGGTAAAGTGAGCCACAGAGTGTTAAACCGTGGTACCGCCAGCCGCCGTCTGACTTCCGTTGCTCCTATAGTAGTGTTATTATGGTATGGATGTCCTCTGAGCGAGGCGAACGGCATTACCAAGGTTTTACACTCGGCGGCTCAAAGTCTTGGAAAGGGAGGAGTGAGCAGAGGGGTACTCAGTTGGTTGCAATCTGCAACGTCACCACTTGATGTCGCCAAATCCTACACACTGTACCTTTAAGTATATTATTATGCTAATACTTTAGCACTTTTACTTAAATAAGATTTACTTGTAGAGTATTTCTACACTGCTACTTTTACTCAAATAAAAGATCTGGATACTTCTTCCACCGCTGTCTGCTACTGAATGTGAGCTGTAATTGTTAAATGACTGAAGAGTTCGTTGCAGCAGCTCAGCTCTCCCACTTATGCCCACTTATTTGCTCTTCTTCCCAGAATGAAACTCGGGTTGCCGTCGACCTCAACAACTTTGGTTTCTATGCCAACGGGACTCTGGATGTCAAAATGATCTCTCTGCGCCTCCCAGAGCAGCTGGTCAACTACAGCGCCTACCCGGTAAGAATTACTTATTTTTTTGTACATGTGTGTTTGTTTTACTTGACCTGCTGAACTTGTCAACAGGTTGAATCATGTTTTCAAAATTGTCTTCACGATTATAGTGACCAAAATTATCATGATTGTCAGTATTATCGCAGTATTGTTAAAATGTGCCAAAGTACTGATATACACAGTTACATTATTATTATTATTATTATTATTTTGGCTGGCTTAACCGCACGTTACCGCAAACAATAACGTTTCCTGTCCATGACAGAGTTTGCATGCAGCTTTAGCCATGATGTCTAGCTCTGCTTTTCCTGCAATGTGTGAAACCCAAAGTGTTTCCATACTTTACTGGATGTGTAGTGTTTACCACGTTGGATTTAAAATGGGAGGGTGCAGGTCGTATCCACGTGGACCCTCCACCGTTTTCTGCTTTCTCCTTTTGGCTCGTGGTGGCCGGCTGTTTGTTGTTTGAAGGATACAGAACGGATATGACGCCACGTTACAACAATAAAAGCGGAAACTTCCTTCTACCTCTGCATAGACTCAAATAAAGCAAATATGTCGATTCAGGCATTAAAAAAAATCATCCTGGTGCAGTAAATCCTAACAAAACTGTGTAACAAAGGTTCAATAGAAACAAATGGGCGTAGGTCAGGAAGTACTGAGAGATTGACTGACGCGTTGTTAGTTTTTGTGTTTTAATGGTATTTGTAGTCATTAAGCAAAATATACAACAAGGCCAGCCATATCCTTTTTAAGTAATCCCACAGTGTCACCTGATTATCTTTGGTACTAACATTGCACATGCTGTTTAAGTAGAAAGAGGAAGGAAACCGCAACATCAGTTTAACATGCTGCTAATGTTGTCAGGCCATGTGGTTAATTTTGTGTTTAAAAAAAAAAAAAACAGTGCTAGGAAACAAATCTGTTAACAAGTTGTCACATGAAGACCATAAAGCGAGTCTGCAGTTTGATATGCAGTACGTTGTGTTGTGTTGTAGATTGTTTCTCCCAACATGAACAGAGAGAACTGAATGGTTGAGTACTGGAACGCAGTGCTTCTTTTTACTGCCTGATAATGACTATTTGACATGAATAAATACACTAATCTTTATCA
>CAKAKR010066837.1:8726-29602 GCA_916700685.1 Adelosebastes latens | reverse complement strand
AGCGACAGGGAGGCAGCCAAGAGACTTTTCAGACAAGTTAATACACTAACTGTCTGACCGTTAGGGCTGTCATTGACCAAAGAAATTCTTATTTGACTAACTGTCATAGGATTTTGTCGACTAAACAATTAGTTGATTTAATGGACAGATCTGTAAAACTGAGATTCTCCACAAAGAATCACTGAAAAAGCACCACTTTAAATCTTGCGTTTACCAGAGATGTGCTGACAAGTTTCTTAGAAATAAGTTACCCAGCATGAAAAAGCACAAAAACGGTCTAATTTCCCAGAGCAATCTTAGTGTCTCACTGAGGGTAAGCAGAATATGTATTTTGGTCATTACAGCTGACAGTGGCATAACACATATCTACAGCCCAGTTTATTATTTGTTGTATAAACATGTTAGGCTTTTTACTCATTTATTTGGGAAGGTGGTCCTCGGAAATGTTTTGACAATCACAAGTGGGCCTTAAGTTGCAAAAGGTTGAGAACCCCTGCAGTAGATGACAGTCGGCGTGCCCCCAGCTTGGAGAGACAGAGGAGTACCAGCGCCGGAGCAAAAGAATTCAATGCAGTGGACGGGGATGGCAGAAAAGCTTATTTTAGACACCTAAAAGAAAGTGTCTGTTTAAGTGGACGTATTAGAATATTTTCACAGCTTTATCTTGCCATCAGAAAGCCCTTTCCGACGGGGAACTGAACTGAAACCTATCTATGCTCTCTCCAAAGCCAGCAGGCTCAGATGACAAAAACAGTATAGATACTTTTCACTTTCAATTCAGTTCACCATCAGAAAATATTCTAAATATAGTGAACACGAAACAGATATCAATTTTTTTATGTTAGCCTTACTTTTAGGTGGCTAAAATATGTTTTTCTGCTGTTCCCGTCCACAGCACTGTATTGCTTTGGTCCGGTGCCGGTGCTCCCGTCTGTTTCTCGATGCTGGGTGATGATCCGACCGTCATCTAATGGAAGTATACGCCTACTATGGTTAAGTACCTCATACAACCTTCAACTTCAAAACACCCCAACTATCCCTTTAAAATCTACATGGCAGAGACATGGTAAGAAATATTTAAATGATTTTTGCCTTGCTTTCAGCTTTTGTTCGCAAAAGATCTACAACCACAAGCAGAAAGACCTACATGTTTGCCATGAACTAGTTACTTTGCTGTGCAGATCTCGGCCTCTCCATGTCTACAGTGTTTCACAACATTGTAGTGAACCAGTAACTCAGCAGAGCTGCAAAAGCCCCAAAAAACATTATTGCGAGTATCACCCTCATGTACACCTTGATCTAAGGTGGGATACAGCGTTGGCTCTTCAATGCATTACAAAAACGGGCCGAGCTGAGAAGAAAATGCTTTTGTTTCTGCAGATACACAGTGTTAAAATGTACTAAATGTACATGGCCATTGTAAGTGAAATCTATCTCTGCCTTGGCTATCTGATACCCTGATAAATGCACTGTTTGTTTTTCTGCCGGTGAAAGTGTTTTCGTGAGGAAACAATCTGAAAGTCATTTCCACCGCAAGACTTTGTGGTGTGTGTGTGTGTGTTTGTGTATATGAATGAGAGAAAGGGAGAGTGTGTGTACACAACTGCGCGTGTGAATGTGTGATGGAGGGTAAAGCCTGCTGGAGAATACCCAGACAAAACACTTCAACTCTGAATTCACTTCTCACTCCCTCTCCTGCTGTCTCTCTTTCTCTCTCTTCTCACCAAGTAGTGCCTAAGAGGCAGTGGTGCTGGATTAGGACGGATGTGTGTGTCTCTCTTTCTCTGTGTGTGTTAATGAGTGTGTGTGTGTGTGTGTGTGTGTGTGTGTAGAATTGGTCTCGGAGTACAGGTGCTTGAGCACGTCTGGGCTTCACCGAGATGAAACCTCTCCTACCATCTCTCTCTCTCTCTCTCGCACACACACATCCTGCACACACACACACATACGCAAAAACGACAACATGCGTTATTTTAATCCCTCACACTCATTTAGAGATCGTACACCTGCCCTGCAAAACAGCAAACACTCAAAGCTACACACAAAATAATCTGAAAGCAGGTGGGTTTGGAGTTATCTATCTCTTATTGCTAAAATACAGCTTTCTGTGTGTGTGTGTGTGTGTGTGTGTGTGTTTCTGTGAGAGAGAGAGAATACAGAGAGGGGAAGATTCAAAAGAGCAGACTGAAAATAGTCAATAAAAGAAGAAAACAAAAGGGGAAGTCAGAAATCACAGGGGGAGAATGGGAAGAATTTATGAGAGAGACAAACCAACACAAATGTTGGAAAATGTGGGTGCTGTTGTGGTTGCTGTCAGCTCTGTCAGCTTTTTTAACACCTCCAGCAGGCAGCCCACTTCTACTATTCTACAAGTTTGGCAGGTACACATATAATTGGGTGGTAAAATTATCTTGCCATGCACCACGGCCATTTAAACACAAAACCTGCTTCTTGGCCCACATATTACCCTTGTGACCCGAACACTCACATACACCCCTAGACACACACACACACAGACATTGTTATCAGGTGCTGCTGTGGCCCATGTAAGCCATGTGTCTAAATAAAGACACAACAATACGCTTCAGTGTTTGGATTCAGCCAAGCTACGCCGCGGGAGTGTGTGTGTGTGTGTGCGTCTGTGTTTGAGCAAAGTGTGTGTGGTATATCTCTATGGGAGTTTTTTTCTGACAGGGTGTGTGTTTATGTGTGTGTGTGTTTAAAGCTATTGTCTTGCTTCTCCTCTCAGCTGAAGCCAATTAACTTCGCAGCTCTGCTGGTGATACTACACACACGCATGTTCACACACACACACACACACACAAAGATATGAGTGCACATTCACCCGTAGATGCACTTCTGGAGAGAGTAGGCTGCTTATTTGAGTGCGGTTGTTAAGGTGAGGAGCCGACGTATAGGGTTTTAGACAGAGTTTGTAAACACGGCAAAGAAATGGCAGGGCAATCTATTTGCAGGTTATGGCGGGTCAAGGAACTTGTGGGGTCACCATATTTGCACAATTAGTTTGAAGACATTTCTTAGCCTTTATTGGATTTCTTAGCCTGTAAGCTTGTAACATGACAAGAGAGATCACAGATATTATTTACCATCGTTTAAAGGGGCTATATTCAAAAGCATCTATTGCCTCCACATGGCTCTCAACATGGCAAACGACTGAGCTAGCTGCTCGCAGCTAACAGCGATAACAGCGCTAACAGTGCAAACAACAGCAACGGTGCTGACAGAGCTAACAATGTTAACCCTGGGGGGAACCGGAGGGTGGGTGCTAAACTACTACGACGATGTCTCGGGTCGGGACGGCAGCGATTAGCTAGCCAGTGGGGGCTCACACTGAGGGACTTGGACCAGCAACATAAACCAAGCATGGAGAAGCTTGGATTACAACACACAAACACACACAGAGGGAGAGTGACTTCATTCACTGCTCAGACTCCACTATATCTTTACATAGAAAATATTTATTAGCTGCTATATTAATGCTCAGAATTTCGAATTTAGCACTTGTATCTGCTCTGTAACAATTCAACAGATAATGCCTCAGTCAAATGATATAATTAGAATATCTGTTGTTCACATTACATCCTAGAAATTAACCATTTATACAGTAGAAAATGGTAATACAGTTAAGTTTGCCACAAAAGCTCTGTTGTTTAGAGTTTTTAAAGAATCCAAGGAGCAACAAGGAATTTTCTAAAACAAATCCTCATTAATAATCATACATGAACATTAAATCTTTGTCGTATAAAATCAACGATATCAAGAGGAGGCTGGTGTTGCAGAGGGAGTTGCACCAACAAATAGTGTTAGTTTGAGTGTAGCAGGAGAATAATGACTGTGTTGACGGCATGAATATGTTTGGATTGAACAGATGAGGAATGAGCCAGTGATGGTGCAGCACAAATGATCGGCTAATGCAAGCACGACTTCTTTTCTCTGCCTGAACTCACGCTATGCTCCACATGTGGCCCAGTGATCCAGAACAACCCCGTCTGAATTTGACTGGGAACATCGACAGTAGAGATGACAAGAAATGAGAGGAGAGAGAAATGCATTAAGGATCCCCAGCTGGTTTAGAATAGGGGACGTTGCGGTTCATGGTTGGTGGCTTAAACCCTGAGTCGAGTGGTTCCAGACCATAGACTGTATATAAGAAATGGACGCAGTCACTGTGACGTCACCCATTGGTTTGGTTTGTGGACTGCTGTTTTGAAGTCCCAATTTGGCATTTTGGAAATCGCCATCTTGGTTTTTGCAACCAGAAGTGACACGAGAGGGTGGAGCTAAGTACAACCAAATACTGAATAAGACATTTTTAGGCGGGCAAAATTTTAAAATTAACTTTCATGAACTGAAAACACACTGTTAAAGGGTTAAAGTTCTAAGACGAAAACAGGGACAACTCCCAGACCGGCCGTGGTAGTGACCTGTCAATCACAAGGTAGCCATGCCCTAAAGCATACCCTGCTTTATGGTCTATTTGACTCTAAATGGGACCATCATTTACTAAATGAACATCATGCTGTATTGAAGACGACTTGAAACTAGTGACTGAGACCATAAACTCATGTTTACTGAGGTAATAAATCAAGTGAGAAGTAGAGTCATTTTCTCATAGAGTTCTATACAATCAGACTTATTTTTGTAAAAAGAGGAGTCGCCCCCTGCTGGCTATTAAAGTAAATGCGGGTTTAAGGCACATCCACATTGCCTTCACTTTTCAGACCCGGAGGTAGCCCACTGATCCAGACTTGAGGGTCGGGAGGACCTCTACAATGGGTCGCGATGTGAATCTAGAAAGTTACGAGGTGGTTACAGAGGAAAGAAGAGTTTATTTTTTGTACGTTTCTCTCATCTTTGTTTCTTTCCTGTGAAGCACTGTAGTGTTACCCTTTGAAGACAACGTCAGAGGGGAAATGCAACCCATGGCAAGGGGTTGCAACGAGGTGTTAAATCATATAAATGGATTAAAACATTACATTAATCAAATATCAGAGCTGAGAAATGTCTTTTATGAAGGTCATATCTCATTTCAATCATGCAACTAAAATGCACAAAGCCAGCCAACTCGCGCGCTACATATTTATGTATAATTATTGTCATATTTGGCATCTAGGCTCTGACTGTCATTCTCGCAGGAATAGACTAAAGATTGGGGGTGGATATCAATAAATCACCGTGAGGAACTAAGAAGGAGAGCCTTCAGGTGGTGGCTGAAATGCTATAGACCATTTCACAGTTATAAACGTAAAACATTCTAAATGTGTCGTGTGTAGTGCATAGTGTGTGATTTCAGACACAGCATATGTGAAATACATCAGCTGACAGGAAGTAGACATGGACCCAAGCTGTTGCCTAGCAATTAAGTTCCGTTGAAACTGTCTATATGAGCAGCAGCAGCAGCAGCAGCAGCAGCAGTGCTTGCTAATGAGCAGTGCATCAGCAGCATAACTGAAAAAAAATGTCTAGAGCATTGTCAGCTTAAATAAACAACATTATTGCAAAGGGTGCGCTGGGAACTCGCTCCAAAGCTTTGCTCTAATCATCCTCTTACAATTAGAGACATCAATCTACAACATGTGTGGCACAGTTTAGTTAAAATAGGGCTGGAAAAAAAATCTCAGTGTTTCTTGCATCATGTGAAACATGTACTGTGTGTGCATGATTTCAGATCAGCCATCTCTTGATCCCTGAAGTGCCGGGAGTCAAAGATGGTGATTTGTGCCTTTGAATCCCCCCAAAGTGGAATATAGATTTCAGATGGAAAGGTAGTTGGCAAGAAAAACACCATTGTTGACGACTCAAACTATTTCAAAAAGGCATGAAATGGCATACACACGCACAGACACACACATGCAAACACACAGAATCACAATCAGTCATCATCGCACAGAGGGAGTGTGGAGTTGACAAGTGTGTGACAACTAATCTCTATGGTTATGGTGGGGTCACTCTGTAGATGTCTTACTGAGTGCAAACACAGAGTAGGACTATTGATTCAGCCTCTTTGTTGTCATCCTTCGTGGGTGTTACGCAGCTATGCACCTCTGCCTACCTCTCCCTTTCTTCTCTGTCACTCACTGCAAATGTGTTTTGGACCACAGCACAATTACCTTTCTCTCCAGCTGCCAGACGGGTGTGATTCCACTTGTTACACTGCACTTCAAGTAAACTCAGAAACAATCCTAAATACTTCAGGATTCAAAAGTAGTTTCTAATGCTAGAAATGATTCTTTAAAGTGTAATTGAAATGTAGGAGTGGAGATTTAACCAAATTAGTTTGAATATCATAGTTACGTGCGCCTTTATGCTATTGATGAGCTTGAGTGGAAGAGACTGGAATGATGTTTTTTTATGCACCAGTTACTGGTTGTCTTAAGCAGGGTTTACACCAAGAAGTTCCTGGTAATTTTAGACCCTGGAACTACTTTTCAAGGAACTAAAAGGTTCCTTCAGCCCACTGTTGTCTACGTTTCCATAGCGGTCTAAAGACCTGCAAAGATTAGGCAATTTAGTCCGCTGACTTATGAAAATGCAACATGACATGGGACCAGGGTCTGCTGTTGCTGCTATTTACTGATGCATGTTGGATGTAATGAATGAAATGCAGCGGAGGAAAATGAAACTAAGAGCATCTGTCTCTACAGTAAATCATCTGTTGAGCGATTGATGGTTACATATTTGTACCGTAAACGCCGTGAAACAATCAGAAAATATTTTTTTCTCTCATTCACGGCACCACTGCATTACATCTCTTTCTCTTCTACCGTTCACACGATTTCTCTCTTTTTCTCTCTGCTTTTTTTTTTTAAATGAGTCAGGAAGCCTACAGCAGAGTCTATCTTTACTTTTAATGTTATAAACATAGAGAAATGCTCTCCCCTTGCCCTAAAATGGTTCCTACTAATTGATACTAGAGTACTGTGTGTGTGTTTGACCAATCAGCGATGGTCATCCCTGCATACCCCACCCCAAAAGTTCCTCAACTTTCAGAAAGTACTAACCCAACCAGGGCCTTTTTAGGGGGGGTAAAAAGGCCCCAATGTCCCCAGAAGGTAATTTAGACCCTGGTCCCTGTAGTCGAAATGCAATGAGTTCCTCAAATGGTTCCTAGCTCCGGAGGAAAGTTCCTGCGGTCAAAACGGGGCTTTAGTGTCTATAATACAGACTGGAAGTCTCCTGACAACCACTGTGTTTTACATTTAGGAACATACAGTATGTAAAAGTCAGATGTCTTGAGTTGAAATGGTTCCTTCTTACAAATACAGACCATGTCAATGTGTCCATTGTGGCAGTCGCTACTGATTATGGATTGGGAGGCTTGAAGTTGAGATTGGTTCGCAGAGGAACCTTAAGGTCAATTGATGTGTGATACGGCATTGAAAATTGTCTTGCCTCCAAGAATATAACATTTTGCACGGTGAGCTCTGACTTAATGTAAATGATATTATATATTATACTAGTAAATGCAGGATGGACTACATTAGAGAGGGTGTAGATTGAATGCTTTCCAATCCCTAAACCCTTAATAGAGATAGTCAACGATATACAGCATCATCACTTTAATAAAATAAGAAATAAATTGTGAACTATGCACATGGGCGCTCCACATATTTATTCTTACTGGGGCTTAAGGGTTATCTATTTACCAATGGGGCTATAAAACTTGTAGAAAAATAAATGAATAAATAAGGTTAGTGTTGGTTGATATGGGAGCAAAGTGCAGACAGAAGGCAGGCAGATGCAGCAATTCAGTCAACTCTGGAAATCTTTGAAAACTGACTGAGCAACTACAGCTCACATCTCAACAAACAAGGGGCTGAAGGAAATGGCTACAAAAAGTCCTTAAGTGCTCTTTAGTGCCTCCCAGCCAGGAGTCCTGCTCCTCTCAGCACAGAATAAAGCTCCTTTGGTGGTTATGGAATTTCTTTGCAAAGGGTACATTATCAATGCTGGATGCTGGGGTCTTTCCTCTGGCACCCCGGCCAGCTAACATTGCTAAGAGCACTGTCAGAAGAGAAGCACTGGAGGATCTACTCTAGCATGTCCCCTGCTGTTTTAACTATCTCAATTCATGCTTCCTCTTTCTCATTTTCACTAGTTTCTGGTTTGTTTGATGATGAAATGATCCATATTATCATGATGCCAGTAAAACAGGGAAAACTGAATGACTTACTTATGCTAAAAAAATCTTGCTCTATGATGACTCAGTGGGATTAAACACCTGTAAGCACCAACCAAAGCAGAAAAACAGCAATTCTTTGTTACCCTCCTAAGGAAAATCATATCAGTCATGATGCTACTGATCTACTACAAACTGTGATCAATAATAAGAAGAAGAAGAAATGCAAAGTTTGTTGCCATGTCCTTGTTATACTTTATAAATATAATGGCATTTTCAAAAGTGATGTTACAGTTGAGAAAACAGTGACTGGGTGTACAGAGTGCTAGAGGAATGAATCGTAATACCTGGAAATGAGTTAGCATTTTAGCACTTCCTGTTCCCTCGTCTGGAAGTCAATATATTTTAGAATGGGTTTTTAGTTAGATGACTGAAATAAGGTCTGTGGTTAACACAAGCTTAAGAGATTTTAACTTTTTGTTCTATGACATAAAATACATCGTAAAATATCTCATTAGTGAATATTAAAGCCTTGATGGCGGTTGCTAACAAGTGGCTAAATGAGACTACTGGTGCCTTCAAATGAAGTTCGTGAGCTTGTGTTTACAACACGGGAAGTCGTGAGAACACCGCTGCTAAGCAACGGAAATATTAACGTTACTGTCGGCGTCTAGAAGCCACAGAGGTTAACAATTTAGCAAGCTAGCAAGCTGGCAACATAATGCAGTAAATGCAAAGGCATAATGACAAAAGGAAAAAGGTGATACCAAAAATATTATAAAATTACAAAGAAAAAAATATACAACTAAAATTACAATATATTCACTTATTATGCATCGAAAAATGAACTTCCATGGCCTCCTCCATTTCTGACAACGTCAACAAACATGTCACAACTCGTGAACTCGGAGCTTTCAGAAACGTTCCACTTACGAGGTTGTGAATACCACAAATAGACTCATCTTGTGAATGCGGTAAACATGACCCCATTTAAATGCCCCATAGTAAACGTCATCACGCTGACTCGTCCGCCTTTACAGCCTTGTTGTGTATACGCGCACTCATGTGACCTTGGTGTAGCTCGTTTATAGCTCAACGTTAGAAGAAGAAAGAAGAAGAAAGGCACTTTATTAATCCCGAGGGGAAATTACATTTTTTCACTCTGTTATATACAGAACACACACATATGCACAAACAGGACCTATATATACATGCGTTAATGAGAGAGATGTCAAAGTGAGGGGGCTGCCCCCGACAGGCGCCCCGAGCAGTTGGGGGTTTGGTGCCTTGCTCAAGAGGCAAACTGGCATCTCTCCAGCGACCAGTTCACAGTCAGTACTTGGTCCATGCGTGGACTTGAACCGGCGACCCTCCGGTTCCCAAGCCAAGCTACTGCCGCCCCAAAGCTTTTTACTTCTGGCGATTGCACTCACGCTTCAAAAATCGTTAAAGTGATGTTAAGTTGTGGAGATTAGCTGAACAAAACGTGTAAGCATAATAAATGTTTTTTTGCCACAGAGCTTATTTTCAATAATCCATAATCCAATAGAAAAATCTCATTGTCTTTTTGTCGAGGGAATCGGGGCAATGCTAACTTCCTGGTTGGCCTACAAAAATACGTCATCCCTGGAGCACTCTATTGTGAAACCAGATTGCTGTACCCTACTTTGCTTCTACAATAGGGACGTTAAGTGCCTTGCTCAAAGGCACCTAGATGAAAGTGTTGCTTGCGTCTTTCCTCTGGGTATTTAATATACCCAGCTTTATAGCAGGATTAGGTCACAACCCCATATCTGTCACCTCTTGTATCATATCAAGCCCAGGGAGTCCGACCAAAAAGAATAATATATGTACTGTATTCAGAGGAGGAGAGATAGAGAGTGGGGAAGAGACTATTGGGAAAGCAGGAGAGACATTTAATAATGTATGCATTCTCATGTGAGACAGAGCAGAAAGAGTGCAAGTGTGTGGGAAAAAAGTGGGGGAGACCTAGAGTGTGTGTGTGTGTGTGCGCGAGAGAGAGATTGTGTGTATGTAAGTGAGACATTTCTGTGACCTTCTGCCTTGCAAAGCCCCATCTGACTGAGAAATGAGGAGGGATGGAGTGATGGGGGGAGGGGGAGAGAGGAGACTGCTAATGAGGAGGGAGAGGGATGAAGGGGTTTGAAAGATAGAGAGATGGAAGGGTGGGATTTGGCCACAAGTGTTGAATATTTGACATTTATCCAAATGATAACACCCTCCCCTTGTCGTTTAAAATAGTTGCTCTGCAGAGACAGACAAAAAGACACACAGTGGGCTTATTGAGGACACCGAATTTTTCTGACCGTTTTAATCAGACAAACACTGCCTTGTGGTTTGAAAAATAAAGCGTCACAGTCTTAAACATTGAAACACTTGAGTGCATTTGATTTGATACGAATCTATACCTCTTGATCATGAGCCAGAAGCCTGATATTACGACGCCGCTGTGGCTGAAATCTCGTCTGCAGATCACACGGCAAATAGGCAGTGTAAAGCTGCCACCTCCTTTTTTTTCCCGAGGGACGGAGCTAATTATGATCCCACAACTTGTGTATATCCAGCTTCATTACCCACAGGCTCATCTGAAGGTTGCTATAGTAACACATTTTAAAGTACTCTTATTTAACTTGACCAACTGACGGTGCCGTTTTATCCCAGGTGGCTGACTAAAAGCACATACTTGACCGATAGACGAAGAACAACTCATCATTTCGAGCGATAATCTGCAGCATTTTTCGCATAAATGATGTTTGTTTTGCTTCTCCCAAGACATTACATCCTTTCATTACAGGTTTTACATTGCTGTTATAAGCACCCCAGTGGAAGGGGGGAATGCTCTCTTCATAAACAAAAGGTGATCTGGGTATTTAGAAGGACCTGCAGCTCAATCACTAAACAGAGAGGGAAATGGCCCTGCTTGGCAATTCTAACTGTGCATTGCCGAGCAGGGCAGCACCACCTCCTCTGAACCCGTCCACTAACCCTGCTGATAAGAGTGTTAAGCTATTTAATCCTGACTTAAATTTCCTTCCATGTCTCTTTCGACAGCAGCAGAGGAGCAGCGGGTTACTCTTCTCTCACCTTGGACCCGTTATTGTTGCTGATTTTCCCCCAGCATGCTGCCTCAATGGTAGGTGAGGGCTCGCGACAAGCCCAGCTTAAAATCAGCAGCATGCTCCACTGGCTCTGGACACCGGTGTTTGGGCTGATGGGCACGGCCGATAATGATGTCTCAGTTCGGAGCCCGCTTCGGCGAGTGGGAGCCAACTACTGCCCTGGTGTATAAAACCTATTCTGTGCCCAGTACATCAGCCTGGAGGAGAGTGAGGCCTACGGCTCTGGCTCAAAGACACCGGGGCTGAGATCGTGGCCGTCGTCCCTGGACCCAGCTGGAGCGAGAAGCGGGGGGCTGAGTCACCGCTCTCCTCATCACCTTCACCATCCAGCTAACACTGCGGCTCGGGGAAGCAGATGTGTTGGAGAACGAGCTTGTAAAGACGGGATTGTCACTTCCTTTTTCCTCTAAAGCCGGCTGTCCTCTGCCAGCAGATGTGTTTGAGCAGACTGTCCCTTGACAGCAGGAGCAGGATCATTGGTACCTAAACAGCATTCATTGGCTGCGGTACAGGAAATGCCCTTTACATTGCATCCCACTATGGGTTGATCTACTAGCAGCAACAAGAGGAAGTGTTCTGATCTCACAGCTGGCTGCACCTGGTGGCACCAATGCCTTATAATGGGATGGATAGAGGAAAAAAAAAAACTGTGTCGGGGCTATGTGAGGCTCGCTTTGTAAAGTTTAAGGGGAGCCATTTATCCTTTCTGAAGAAGTAGTGGATGTCCTGGAAGATTAAAAACACTTTCTCTTTAATTTCAGCTATCTTCTGGTTCCCATTCAACCCAGGAGACCTATCCTGAACCTACACACAACTAGTCTCCATGCCCATTGTAAAGATGCTACTGATTTTGGTTTGATCATATCAAAGCTGAATTGGTTTCTGAAAAGGAAAAACATCTGATAAAGAGGTATAACTTCAGTTTGTGGAGCAGGAGATTGCCAGCCTGTAATTTGTTTCGCAACTGAGTGAAAGCACAGACGTGGCCGAGGTGGCGCAGCTGCTTATTTACACCTGGTTTCTCCCCAAGGAAAAGGTTGTGGAGTTTACGCCGCTTTGCAAGTCGCGCAAAGGTAGGGTCGCCGGGAAACACGCTGGCTGTTAGATGAGTACATGGAGTTAAATGGAGCCGACTAGTCTCGGTGTGTGGGTGTTTGCACTGATGAGGCCACTGCCATGACCAGCAAACAGAGTAATGGTGCTTATCAGGCCGAAAACTCAGACAGAAAGCTGTGAAACTGTGTAAGCGCCACAAAGCCCACACCTCCCACTAAAAAGGTTATCGACAAACACACATTATCCCCTCTGTTCCCGTCTCCTGCATTCTCCATCCGTCTCATTTAAACCTTGATTTTTGGTCATGAATTATTCCAAAAAATAAACGCAGTAGCCCACATAATCTGCCTCGCAGGTGGAATAGCTAAAGAGTGGCAGCTTACTGCAGGCTGACATGCTGCACGGCGGCTTAATGTTATATGTTGTCGAGTCAGTGTCATGGCAGGAGGTGTAGCTATCAGACTCCCTGCAGAGCCGTCTACCGAGTCCCCCCGCTGTTCCACTAGTCACAGGGGACGTGGTGGATAAGCTTGTCGCTGCCTTTTTATAGGCGCAGTCGCCATATAGTTGATTGGGCTAATCCTCATGTACATGTAAAATGAAAGTGTGCAGAATTGTAAAGATGAATGGTTAAGCCTACGGGGCCCAACTTGTGGGTTATGATCATATATGTAACCATTGTTCACTGTACACATAATCTCCGAGGGACAGCGCAAAAACACAGCAGCAATACCTGCTTAGCATCACGACATTTTGTTTAAATCCAGCAAAACTATTGTATATTAGGGCTAGACGATGTGGAGAAAATCAAATATCACGGCATTTTTAACCAAATACCTCGATGTGGATATTACGACAATATCGTACGGTTGACTATTGGTGCTTTCACAAAATATTTAGACAGTTAGATCGTTGATAAATAATCATCAGTAATGTGGATATAATGACTAAGTGGGTAAAGGCAAATAATAGAATAGCTAGAACAGTCTGGTAAGTTCAGAAAAATACATAATTTTACTGTAGTACGGCCTTTAAAACCAGGAACAGACAACACTTATACCATATTACGATATAAAATATCCAAAATCTAAGACGTTATCTAGTCTCATGTCACGATTAGGCTTTCCGCGGTTACCGGTGTTACACGGTGGTCGGGCACACACCGATTACATTACTTACCCACCGCCCCCACCGTTGTTTTGCTTTTTTTTACAGAAATAAAACCCATTTAGTTCATTTCCGTGTATCAGCACCAAAGTCCATTTTTAGCCCATTTCAGCATTGGACTATTGAGCAAAGCTGTGTGCCGATTGTTGCCTTCTTAGTGAGAGGGGAGAAGAAAGAAGAGGGTGAATTTGTCTTGCTGGTTTTCTTTGAATGGTCTTACTGTGGCTTTAACAAAGGAAGCTGAATCAGAACACATTATTATTTCACCAGGCAAAGTCACTAAAAACACATCCGTGTTCAACCACTACAGCAATATGCACACCAAGACACCGAGATAGACGGAGACACAAATGCAGAAAAAAAGCTGTCAAAACTGCAGGTGTCACATACACACCCACACACAAACAAACAAACAGACAACACACGTCGAATTGTCGGGATGAATATGCGTCAGTGCTAAGACTGGATGTGGGTGTGTGTTTGCTTGGGCATGATGAGATCTGGCCTCATCAAATTGCAATGGGGAACCTCAACAGCTGTTTCTGTGTGTGTGTGTGTGTGTGTGTGTGTGTGTGTGTGTGTGTGTGTGTGTGTGTGTGTGTGTGTGTGTGTATGCGTCTCCCAGGGGCATCATGACACTTCATCATTTGTTAATTAGCCAGTTAAGTCATCTAATTAACACGCCATCTCTATAGTTCTCTGTCAGACTTTCTTCTCTTCTTTGTCAGCATAAGTTTGAAAAACAACTGGTTGGTTTAAAACCAAATGTGTTGAAACGGAAACAAAATCAATTTAGCGAACGCTAATCTTCACAGTTCAAATACTATAGGAGCTGCACGCCAGACATTTGCCAATGACAGCCATTAAGAGATATAATTCAAAATAAATCTTTGGTTATTGAAAGAAAAGACGATATGGCCACATTTCTGTTAATATAGAATCATAATCCACATTCAATTACCATAATGCCAAGACAGGACCCCATGCATTAACTAACTCACTGCCACAATGACATTGATAAATCCCTTATTACCATCTCTCTGCCTATTATAAGCACACCCCACCCCCACCACTCTAACATTTTCATTAGCATGCCATCAACGTCCATGACTTAAGGGACCGTAATGACCTACTGTGTGTATGTGTCTGTGTGAATGTGTGTGTGTGATTCAGAAAAACAATAACAGTAATTAAGGATTCATCTCTGTCAGATAATGAGAATCAGTTATGTATCCCTTACAGGGCACAGCGCCATTGTGCCACTATATTTACTGTTGGCTTTCCCCTCCCTCTGTGTGTGTATAAACAATCCACCCCATTATGAACGGGGAATACTTCCATGCCATGTTTAGATAATAACACTGTCTTTTTGTTCTTTCATTTATATTATTCCCTATAGCCATGTACTGTAAAATTCCTTGTATATTTATTCTTCGATGATTAGTAACATAGTAAAAAAAAAAAATGTCCAAACTAATACAGTGGCTTGATCAAATACTGTGTAAGCAGTGTTTGTTTCCCATTTCCAACAGATGGCCAACATTTCTTTAAAACACAACTCATATTGCCCTATTAATGTAACTGATCTTATCTTTTATGTTGCACACAGCTGCTAAACTTTCTAAACTAAATTTCCGTTGTTCTATTGTACATTGTACAATGACAATAAAGATCTATTCTATTTCCTGGCATTTGACAATGTCTTCATTGGGGCTGTCGCAATCATGAATTTTAGTAGATGATTAATTGCCATACAGATAATTGTGATTAACATTTTGATAGTCTATTTCTGCTCGTTTTATACTACACTGCGGTGCTGTTGTGTTTGGTTTTGCGACTAGACCTAAATCCATTTCCTTTTTTTTTTTCAATGGCTGTTCATCTAAATGATGCTATCATTGGCAAAGGAGTGTCAATTAAAAGTTTGCTGAAACAATATTTTACCTCTCGCTCTGCTGCATATAGATTTAGTTTAAATAGCTTGTTCTAAAATTGTTGTGTAGGCCGACCTAATGTAACCAAAACGTGGCTCAAGGCAGTTAATTAATGTAGAATGACGCTTGATTGTATTTCCAAAAGTTACAGTAATATTACGTCATTATGTCAAAGTTAATGCGATAACAATGCGCTAATGCAAATTTGTTTTAACGCCACTAATTTCTTTAATGCATTAACTTAAAGATCTTGGCATCATATGAAACTAGAAAAAACCTAAGGAATCCATTGGTACCAACCATGTCATACTAGGTTGTCGTAAAGGAGGCTAAATAACGCTCCAAAATTACAGAAAAGTTTTGCGAGGAAAAAATGGCATGGCCATTTTCAAAGGGGTCCCTTGACCTCAGACCTCAAGATATGTGAATGTAAATGGGTTCTATGGGTACCCACCAGTCTTCCCTTTACAGACATGCCCACTTTATGATAATCACATGCAGTTTTGGGGCAAGTCATAGTCAAGTCAGCACACTGACACACTGACAGCTGTTGCTGACTGTTGGGCTGCAGTTTGCCATGTTATGATTTGCGCATATTTTTTATGCTAAATGCAGTACCTGTGAGGGTTTCTGTTGCTAATAGATTTCCAATAACAAATATATACATATTTGTATAAAGGAAGCAAATTTGCTCACTCCCATGATGATAAGAGTATTAAATACTTGACAAATCTCCCTTTAAGGTACATTGTGAAGAGATAAAAAAAATGTGTGATTAACTATGGACAATCATGCTAATAATCGTAATTAAGTATTTTAATCGATTGACAGCCCTAAGTAATATGCAACGTGGAAACACAAAGCCAGTGTTAACCGTTCCTGCTTCAGCTTTCAGAGCGTGGTCAGGGAACACGGGAGAGACTTTGTTCTGCATCCAGGGCCAAAGTTGATGATCACTTCAGGGTTACAATGTACATTTACTACCACTGAACAACTTTACTGCTAATTTCTTCTCCTCTCCAATCGCCAACACCCATCTGCTCTGAGCACATCCACCGTCACTCGACCACACACTTACTATGCACTGAGCTATTCCTGAAAGGACCCACGCTACTCTTATTAATTAAGACCATGTGTCCATCCAAATATTTTTATTTGAATTATCTAATTACAAAGCTGGACTCCAGTATAACTGTAACTGAGCTGTCAAACACACTGCTGCACCTGTAGAAGAGACTCTCCGCTATATATCAAGAGAGACGTTATTGGCAGCTCTCTGTCATTATCTTGCTTCGGAAAGAAACAAATATGGTCTCATATGAGCTGAAACAGAACAACCTTCCCAACAGCAGTAAGATATAGACAGCCAAGCTCTCTTTTTACATGTTTTTTTCATGACATTGTAACCTTGCGGTGAAGTAGACACTTTATTTACCCAGTGGATGAATATGCAACTAATCCACTTTCTATTTGGTGTTGTGGAATCCAACAATTATGCAAAATGAACATGGTCAGCTCAAATAATCGTGATCAGGCGATTATGTAATAACTGCAAAAGGCCTAGTCTTCATCTCACCATTTAATGTCGGCGGGTCAAACCTGTCTCTTTAGAAAGGTTATTGATCGTTCACCAATTCCTTGTAAGTGTAGCGCGAACATGAAGGCACAGGAGAAGGGCATAGAGAAGCAGGGTAAGGAAGAAAGAGTGTTAAAGGGTGAGGAAAGCAACAACCATGCCATCAGTGGATGGTTAAAATACACTACAAAGATACACACATTGTATGAATTATATCAGTTCCTAGATAACTCCTTACTTATATAGATATATAGATAGATAAAAGGTCAACGAAGTCTGGTTTTGTCGTTTGCAGTGGATCTATATCACCAGGCATCATGTGTGTCTGTGCGTGGTCTTTCTATTCCTCCTCCAAATGGACTGACCTTTCTCTAAAGGTCAGACTGTGACACCACTCACATGCACAATACTATCACGAACGCTTAGAGACACAGAGTCACAGACGGGCTCAAACACTGGCACAACCTTGGGGCTTTTATTCCCTGCTGCTCCCAAAGTCTTTTAACCTTTTCCCGTGTGAATTTTGAATTTTCGACATGCTTCTCTTGTCTGGCCTATACACACGACTGCAATATTACAAAAAGAGTGATAACACTTTCGTTATTATCATCTTCTACGTGAGGACAGGGAACGTATGAGGATACCTCATACAACGGTTCGTTTGATGTTTTACGAAAAAGTTATTCCTCATTTTTGTGCATTTCTACGAATGTCCTGCAACATGTGTCAATTTCCGCTCATTACATGCATACAGTCTTTTGAAAATAAACTTCACAGGAAACAACTTGGTTAGATTTAGGCAACAAAACTACTTAGTTAGGTTTAGGAAAAGATCATGGTTTGGGTTAAAATAACTCCGTAATGTTAAGTGGCGAATAAATCAACTTTGACTTCTGGTTTCACTCGAGGTACGAACACCGGTCTCCTGGGCCTGAGTCCAGTGTTTTCTGAACCACCCATCCATCCCGACCCCGTCCCTAAGCGCCGTTTGTTGCTCTTTATATTTCCTGGTCTACCATTACGTGGATTACATATGCATTGATTCCGTGTCATATATACAAATCACAGTGCATTACTTTTGTAGGTATAGCCACAAACATTGTATGAGAACAGCCTGAGACAGGATAACTTGGAATGCCTGTTGGTGGCAAGAAACCAAACGAACCAAACCAAAATTTTGAATTTGAATCCAAGACTAAGTTAGTGTCAACAAGTTTCAGATTACTTTGATCCACCCACCTGCTTGCCAAGGCAACCTGCACAAAACATGAAAGAAAGTAGAAAAGAAGTTATTTTCTAATTTTCTTAAAGGTTATTATGTGCAGTATGTGTCTGGTCAAAGTGCCGCTGTCTGGCTGTATATCAAATAAAAATCTGACATTTTCCTACTGAAATAGCAACCCTGAGTGGCTCAGACCACTCTACATCAGACATGATTTATGTAAATAGCCAAATACAATGTAGAGGAATCAGTTAATGTAATAAAATAGCAAGTCGCGACGTACGGTATACGAACGGGGGAAAATAAGGCCTCACATTACAGTGCAAGGTGGCGGTGTATACGTATTTGAGCACACTCCTGCAATTTTAGTACAAAGTGTCCACACAATGTAGGGTAATGTGTAGGATAGTGGCAACAACATCTGGCAATAATCCCAACGAAACGTCAAAGTGTTGAATTTGACTGACGTGGACAACTTTTGTGATGGGTGCTGTGAAGTGACGGGTGGTCTCGGACTTAAAACGTGGCTGCAGTCTCCAAAAAAGAGCATTTGGAACAGGTGGTTGCCTGGCTGTGCAGGGTTGTGCAGTCCTCCCTGCCCTTTTACTCACCCTTCATGAAGGGCAGCTGCCAGCCAATCAGCAGCCCAGCAGGATGAACAAGTTGGACCTCGTCCTTGGAAATGGAGACGGCCGAAGAGAGGCAGGCTGCAATACAGGGTGTCAGGGTGCATCTGAAGGTTGACATGTTGAGTTTTGTCAGCTGCTACAGCAGGAACATCCTCCTTAGCTGTTCTTAATTAAGCAGGAGGTGTTCACATCTCACTCTGAAGTGTCGGTAATTAGGATTGTAGGAACTTGGACCACTCAGCTGAGCTCGCAGCGTGGCGACCGGCCCACCAATTCAGCTGAACAGGTGGGTTTTGTTTCAAACACAGTCAGTTCACAGACGTGACATTTAGTATGAAAATATCACTTATGTCATGATAAAACATGATAAAAATCTTCTCAGGACTGAAGGAAAGAATTGCTGTTCTGAAACTATACAATGGGTTTTCACTATCAATCACTTCTAATCATTGTGTGCATTTTCAACCTATCTGAGAAACCTTTTTCTGTTTTTTTTTTTTGCCTGAGAGCAGCAATATTCATTGAATAAATGATATTCATTGCCCCATATCTGTTTACACAAGAGCCTGGAGATGAAAAATTAATCTGACTCTTGATGAGATACAGTTCTTTTCAGAGATGTTTTGCACAATGTTCCAAACCAAAACATCTTGTTTAGCATGTAGGTGTAAAACAACAGCCAGGATTTCAGGAGATGCTGGATTTCTAAAATTGTTTGGGTGCTCCCATTTTCATCCATCTGAAAATAACGAATAATCGGTGCACACATTTTTTTCTCTTCATTTGCATGTGTATCCTTCTGAAATTGGCATTTGTGCGTCCAGGCACACGTCAGGTCGTTCCGTGTCTTTTAAATCCTGTGTAACTCCTCTGTCTCTTAATGACGGATTAGACTTCTCATAGTATGACTGCTCATCCAGCGATAATCCGCACACATAGACTGTGAGCTGGAGAAGGCAGTAGGCCAGAGGGAAAGAAGGACAGGCAGACAGAGAGGAGAAGGGGGGGGCGGAAAGGAAGAAGAGGATGTACAGTAACTGAGCAAATTATTAGCTCCCATATAAGTAGAAAGTTTGCCTCCAAATCTGTGTGGAGAGACCTGGCAAAAGTGTGTCAGCAGGATCCACACTCATCCCCTAAATGTTCCTGAAAACTTTGTATTTTAGATTTCTTGTGAACCAATCCTTGGCACATACTTTCTTTTTTTCCAGCATATCATGATGCTGCCTATGTTAACTTTGACATTTCTCTTTGAAATTTTAGGAAATGATATGTTTGTCAGCATTAGGGTTGGCCAAGAGATTGTAAAAATAAGTGCGTTCGTAATTGTACCAATAACTCTCTCTCTCACACACACACTCCCTCTCTCTGTCTGTCGGGTGTGTTAGAAATTAGGGTCAACTTCGGCACAGGTTCACTTAAGTAGGGCTGAACTTTAAGGGACAGAGTGCTACAGGAATGAGTCCTAAAACCCGGAAATGAGTTAGCTTTTTAGGACTTCCAGTTCCCCCGTCTCAAAGACATTGGGTTTTTAGTTATATGCCAGGAATAAGGTCTGTGGTTAACACAAGCTGAAGAGATTTTAACATTTTGTTCTACGACATAAAATAAATCAATAAATACCCCACTCGTGAATTTTGAAGCTTTTACGTGTCTTAAAAAAGGCAGTCGTTAAGAAGTGGCTAAATGAGACTATTAAACGTCATCACGCCGACTTGTCCGCTTTTACAGCCTCGTTGTGTATACTCGCATTCATGCAACCGTGTTGTAGTTCGTTCATTGCCCCATTAGCTTTTTCCCCCTGCCTATTGCATTCACACTTCAAAAATCATAAATTAATTTGTGAAGATTATCTTCCTGAACAAAACCATCCCATCCATCCATCCATCTTCAACCGCTTATCCGGGATCGGGTCGCGGGGGCAACAGCTCCAGCAGGGGACCCCAAACTTCCCTTTCCCGGGCCACATTAACCAGCTCTGACTGGGGGATCCCGAGGCGTTCCCAGGCCAG
>CAKAKR010066835.1:10648-23656 GCA_916700685.1 Adelosebastes latens | reverse complement strand
GAATGATCCTTGACAACAAGTCGTTAGAAAGTAGAAAGATGGAGAGAACGGGCACGGAGCCTGGAATGAAGACATGATAACTATACTAGACTAAACTATAACATACAGTCAATCTATGCACTCTGATGTCGATCAACCAATAGGTGAAAAGTTGACCCCATGACACACTTTGAATGATGTCAAGTCAAGTCAATTTTATTTGTAAAGCCAAAAATCACAAATTTGCACTTACACTCTCATTCATTCACAACCTTTCTGTCTCTCTCTCACTGGCTCCTACTCTATCAGCTGACTGTGGGTGTTTCACTCTCAGATAACCGATTCTGCCACGCTCTTCCTGAGCCAATCATATCGTTGCAATCGAATCCCTCACGGCAAGAACCGGCGTGATTCAAAGTCATCTGATCGATCCACACCCACAAATGTTCAGCGTGTTACATCCAAACCATTTCCTCAAACGGATCCAGTACTTGTAGATCATCTAGCTGCTTTTTAACTAGTTTTCGAGGTTCTTGTCCACACTATAACACTGTTTCATTCTCTCGGCGCATCCACTGCTCACAGGGATCCATTACCATAAAATATGTAATAGCGGTGGGCCTCTATGTCTACTAGTTTACAAGGTAACAGATTGAAGCAGTGTTATTATTCGAGATGGGCCGTATATTCCCTCTGTTTCCGTGAAAATATAGCAAACTCCCGGTTGCATAGGTATTCTCGTACAACATCAAGAAGTCATAGCCTACAATTATCACTTTTCATCATTCATAAAGCATCACACTTTATGTGGAAATGAAGCTTAAAGCGAAAGTACAGACAGGAGGACCCTTAAACACTCTGTCATTCACAACCTTTCTGTCTCTCTCTCTCTACTGGCTCCTACTCTATCAGCTGACTGTGGGCGGTTCACTCTTAGATGACCAAACAGAGGCTGTATTCGAAACCGCATACTATACTAGTAGTACGTACTGATTTGGCCAAAATGTAGTATGTAGTATGTAGTATGCAGTATGCGAACAAAAGTGAAATCTACAGTATGCCAAAAATACCCGGATGTCGTACTGATTTGGAATAAATCTCCAGTATGCATCGGACCAGTCTACCTCGCCTACTGTATCCCACAATGCAAAGCGCTGGACCACTACAGGCTACGGGTACAAAAACAGCACCCAAAAACGGCTCGTTTTTAAAAAAAATTGTAGCCATTTCATCACTAAATTCACTTCTGAAAGTTTTTGAGGCGAGAAATCAACTGTGTAGATTATTAATATCGGCAGTTTTACGAAGTTAGATGGCGAATCGAACATTTGCTCCACCGTTGTCGGAGTTTAGAAGCTCCACAAAATGCCGTGACAGCCAGCTAGCGTCTGCCGGAGTCGCTGCCAGCAAGCCGGGTAGTCACGCTCAGAGACCCGGCTATGAGCTGCTGGAGCTCTCTAGAGACCGGTCTGTAGACCAGAGGCTTTTATTTCCTTGTTGACGGATAGTTTGTTTAAATATCACAACAGACATGTCCATTATAAATTAACAGGAACCTGTGGTCATCTGGCTTTTTGGAGTTAAAAAGCTCCACAATCGCCCGCCGGCGTAGCTCGCTGGAGAGCCGGCCAGTGACGCTCACAGAGCGGCTACAGAGCAGCAGAGTGGCGAGGGAAGAGGAGAGAGAAAGAGCAGCCTCCGATGGGTCAGAGAGATACCTGCTGAGACAACATGACCCTTTTTAACATTGCTCTAATATCTGGAGGGAGATTAGCCAACTGTTTAGTTGCTGTAACTGAAAAAGCTGTTTGATTAACGTAAATTTTGTGGATCAATATTTTATATTTCCTGTCTCCCCTCGTTGATGATCCTGTTTGTCTCACTTCATTATGAGCTGTTAGAATAAATGGTTTAAACCTGCAGTATCTTATAAAGTAAGCAAGCATAACAAACAACAAAATCAAAGTTGTATTTTTTCGATAATATTGTAATAGTGGTACGAGTTCGTTTTTTTGTCCAGTGCTTTAAGAGCTGGTTTAAAGGCTAAAGCCTCGTCTGGCATATTGCAAAATACATCACTTTAACCGTCACATACTGCATACTACTGAGGAACGCAGTATGTACTGTATACTGCGTTCCTCAGTAGTTTGCAGTATGCGGTTTCGAATACAGCCAGATTCTATCACGCTCTCCATGAGCCAATCATATCGTTGCAATCAAATTTTAAAACTGTTCTCCTCTCTGCTGCATCAGTTTCATTTCAGTGCGACTCGAGGCAACCCGCCTCCACCCCGTCACCTCCAGGCTTCATTAGATTCTTTGCCCAGGCCTGCTCTACATCCCTTCATTAGATCTTCAGCTACTCCCTTCACCACCACCACCAGTGTCTAGACTCCAGGGGGGAATATATCTTAATCTCATCACGGAATCACTACCCCCCGTTGATATACTACGTCACGATGGAGTCTAATCGCCAAAGACTTTGCACTATTCTGCATCATGTAATAAATTTATTGTTCATTCTATACGGGGTCTCTCCTTATGGAAATAAATGCAAAGTGTATAGGCTAAGAAGTAAATGCTAACACCAGTGCCTAATAGAATAAGCTAACAATAAAAGGTAAGATAAATTTAGTAAAGTCAACTACAATAGAAAAGTAATATTGCTTGTGATATTGAAAAGTAATATCACACATCATGTTGAAAAAGTACTATTGCACAAGATATTGATACGATATTTCAGAGACAGTTTGATGGCCACTGGTAGAAAAGACCTACTGTGGCATTTTGTGGTGCAACTCGTGGTCTCCGTTTATGGCTGAAAACGTAAGAATAGACAGAAAATAAACCATACCTCTATGACATATGTATCTAAGCCTGTGGCAGCACAGGCATCATGGATGAGGGATGACCCAACCCGAGTCATTCCCCTGTCAAAAAACGACTTCAGGACGTCTCTGTTTCCTGGGTCAATTACTGTTCGCTCTGCGTGGTTATAAGGAAAAAAAAGGGAAAGGAGTTAGTCATAGGAGTGTAGATCATAGCTCCTTATGCCATGATTATTATTAATTTAGGTCAATGACAGTGATATCAAGCTCAGCCATGCATTTGAGACAAAACTGATTGTTTACAACAACACATAAGTGGTCATGGTAGAACTAGATAGCAATCCCAGTCTTTCATTAGTAAGGGTGAACTCAAATTTCTCTCGTAGCTTTCTAATTAATAACTACAGCCTCATTTTTAGATTTTTTAAATGTATACCTTACCCTTAGGTGCAGCCATGATCAATGTCAATGATAGCCTAAAGAACAATGAAAATTGAGATGCCATTTCAGTCCACTTCAGCATTGTGTTGAACATTATCACGCATGCAAAACACGGCGTATCGTCTAATGTGTAACGTCAGTCTAACGTAGACGATGCGCCGTGTTTTGCATGCGTCATACAACATTTCATATTAAAACAGCTGACAGGTATTTCCCACAAAATGGCTAATAAAAGACGTACCTAATTGTTAGCATATGTCAATAATGTATAGTTAACATGTTAAAACACCTCCCGGTAAGCTAGGTTACATACAGCAATGTTACGGTGCAAAACACGGCGTATCGTCTAACGTGTAACATTAGACGATACGCCGTGTTTTGCATGCGTCATACAACTTTTCATATTAAAACAGCTGACAGGTAAAGTTATTTCCCACAAAATAGCTAATAAAAGACTTACCTAGTTTCCCTCGCCAAATCATGCGCCAAATTGTTGTGGTTGTCTTCTTCTGTGGTTGGTTGGTTATACTTCTTTCCTTTTTGTTAGTGGGCGTCACGTGACCTGAATGCTCACTAAAAAATAAATAGGTGATAACAGCCTCTTGAACCTATTATTAGTTTGGTAGGGCCCTACTAGCCTACTCATTTAGGAAACGTCCACTGTACATTCACTAGATATTCTCAGAGCTAAACTAACTCTTCTGCAGTGTGTAGTGTGTGCGCATGCATGTGAGAGTGGAGCGAAAGAGCGAGAACGAGCGCGGTGTGTGAGTGAAGGCAAGCAGGCAGAGGAGCAGAGGAGCAGAGTACAGCAGAGACTCCGGCCCTGGAGACCAAAGCTACGGTCTCCCCCGCGTCCTCTGACCGCGGCCAACACTGTTTAAGAGACGGGCTTCACTAGATACAACCAAGAGGTTTTGGTTCTTCCGTGTAGTTTGTGTTGGAGTCTGAGTCTGAACAGCGTAGACATACGCGAGCGTGCATGGGACACCGACCCGGATTGATTTATACGTGTAAGAAGTTACAAACAGTCCCTTTAAATGATTCATTCTTGTTTATTGTACGTGATTCTAAGAAAATTCAGATGAATTAAATCAATTCACGTCAGTCCAATGAGAATGACGTCCTTCAAAACAACAACTGTAGTATGGTTAGCTATTGCACATGCTCCACGCCTACCGGATGCAGAAAGAACTTCCGCTGCAGGAGTGGTTTGTTCGAATCGTTTCACGAACGTTACCTGAAGCTACCTGGACGCCACCCACACGTGGAATTCACAACACTTGCAATCCATTTGAATCCTCAATATTAACGGTAAGTAATTCATATATATCTGCATTGAATGTTTAGTTAAATATGGTGAGTGATAAATAGTAGTTATTGGACATTTGTGAGACATTTCTCAGTTGGATAGCTAACGTGAATGTTGCACATCAAATATCCGGCTTTCTTTGTTTGAAATTGTTGCACGTCTAAAAATAATTATGACTTCCCGTTGTGTCAGTGACGATAAAGGACGATTGTTGTGGGTGCGGGCTGCATGGTGGTGCAGTGGTTAGCACAGCAACAGGGTCGTAGGTTCAAACCCAGCTTGAGGCTCTTCTGTGTAGAGTTTGCATGTTCTCCCCGTGTTAGCGTGGGTTCTCTCTGGGTTCTTCGGCTTCCTCCCACAGTCCAAAGACATCCAGGTTAGGTTCATTGTTGACTCTAAATGTCCCGTAGGTGTGAATGTGAGTGTGAATGGTTGTCTGTCTCTATGTGTCAGCCCTGTGATAGTCTGGCGACCTGTCCAGGTTGTACCCCGCCTTCACCCAATGTCAGCTGGGATCGGCTCCAGCCTCCCCGCGACCCTGAATAGGATAAGCGATTATGGATAATGAATGAATGAATGAATGTAGTGGGAGCACTGGGGTGACAGGTGAGACTGTGTGGCAATGGCAAATGGTTTACCAGGACCGAAACAACAAAATAAACAACAACAAAAACAAAAAAAACACGGGCAGCCGGTCACATGACCTGAGAAATTTACTGATGTAAACTAACTACTAGCTAATGTTGGAGAAAATTGTATGTAGCCTCCATCACTGAGTAAGTGTCTCTCAGTTTACATGTAGCCTGTGTTTAGTAAGAGAAAGAGTAAAGCCGATTTTGGGAGGGCCCATTCACCGGACCTTTTCAGGGGCCCATCCATCTCTGTGGGCAGGCCCGTCAGGCTGGCTTGTCAGTGAAAAGAATGCATCAGGATTAAGCCATTAGGATTTCTGTCCATTTGTGATGTACAAATATACAATATTTAGACCACTACACGGTTTTAAACGTAAACATTCTAAATGTGTCCCCAGTTTATTTCCTGTTGCAGTGTATGTGAACGACATCAGCTGACAGGAAGTAAACATGGACCCAAACTGTTGCCTAGCAATGCAATTCCGTTGCAATTCTGTTGAAATGCACTAAAACGGAGTGTTTCAGACAGAGTATGAATACAGGTATATTCAGGCAGACAGTATGAGGAAAATAAAGTTGTTTTTTTAACGTTACAGCTTGTAAACATGTTCTAGACCGGGGGTCAGCAACCTGCGGCTCTGGAGCCACATGCGGCCCTTAAGCCCCTCTCCAGTGGCTCCTTATGGATTTTTAAAAATGGAAATTGATAACTATTTTTTGTTTAAATTTTCATTTTTATTTATCATTGTTGTAGGTCTATGGTACGACGGAGTATTAGGGCCACATTGAGGAAAAAAAATAAATCTGAGATTTCGAGAATAAAGTCATAATATATGAGAATAAAGTCATAGGTTTACAAGAAAAAAGTTGTAGTATTATGAGAATAAAGTCATAATATTATAAAGTAGTAATTTTACGTGCTATTTTCTTTTTTTCTTATAAAGTTATGACTTTTTTCTCGTTAAGTTATGACTTTTTTCTCGTAAAATTCTGACTTTATACTCTTAATATTACAACTTTTTTTCTCGTAAAGTTATGACTTTATCCTGGTTATATTACGACTTTTTCTCTTGTAAAATTATGATTTTTTCTCGTAAAGTTATGAATATATTTTCGTAATATTAAAAAAAATGTTCTCATAATATTTGACTTTATTCTGTAAATCTCAGATGTTTTTCCCCTCAATGTGGCCCTAATACTCCGTAGTACATTTGCTCTTTGGCCCTCACTGCATTAGACTTATATACTATATACTTAGACTATAAACTGTGTTTCCTTCATCACAATGATCAAATGTTTTGCGGCTTCAGACAGATTTTTTATTTTTTTGTTTCCTAAAATGGCTCTTTTGATAATAAAGGTTGTTGACCCCTGGTCTAGTAGAAACATCAAATAAGATAAGATAAGATAAGATGAACCTTTATTAATCCCCGGAGGGAAATTCAGGTGTCAAAGCAGCAACATCAGCAACAGAGTGAATCACAGGAGAGGTAAAGGTATACAAAAATTATAAAAACAATAATAGAGATATAAAAGATACAGAGTGAATGGGTGAACATAGTGTATGCAGTCCGTCAATAAATAAATGTAGAATGTGCAATAAATAAATGTTATATGTTCATATGTGCAGTCAGCAATAAAGTGGTAAATAGGATGTATAGTGTAAAGTGAGTGTAAAGTGCGCCAGTGGTTAGAGTCCAAGATGGTTGCAGATAGTGCATGTTAAAAGGTAGATAGTGCTCGTTTAAACTTCTTAAAATCCTAATAGTTCTAATATGGGGGTCAGCCTTGGTTGTGGAGCCTGATGGCTACCAGCATGAAGGACTGACCCAGGCGCTTTGTGTTGTGCCGAGGGGGGATGAGTCTGTGGCTGAAGGTGCTCCTCATCTTGACTACATATAAAATACAAGTACAATTATTGTTATTATCATATTTAAATACAAGTATGAACCTGAAAATGAGCACGATATGGGACCTTTAAATAAAAATCACCTCTTTATTAGACTATGTTTATGTATATGTATGTTAATGCTAGCTATTTAGTATGGTTGTGTGTACACGTTATAGGACTAAAGCGGGTTGTGTGTGTGCATACGTCATGCTTTTATTCTTCTATGTATGACTCATGTCACTGTGAGAGAGACTGAACAGAGGTTCAGACTGTTGTGTGATATCAGGTAAATCAAGAGTTTTATTATAAACATGATGCACAATGGAAGGCTCTGGTAACGCTGACGTTTAACGTCCTCTACTGTTCCAGCCTCCTTCAGCCTCATTCTGCTCTCACAGACAGACGTTGTCTCTACGTTCAGCTGTCGGCTGCTCTCGGCTCTCTCTCGTGCCTCATCGGTATTCCTGGGCAATCCTAGGCGCGCGCCCCCCAGTCCAGCAGCAGCAGCAGCAGCGGCACGCGCATCTCAGGAGAGAGGAGGACAGGGCATCTGCAGAGCTCGAGAGGCTTCTGAGCGGACCTGGACTGGACTGACGCCATGAGCTCGCACCGTGTGTGATAGGTGTGATCAGGTGTGATGTCCTGGTAGTGAACCGCTACCCTACAGGCTGATGTGGCGTCGCGCGAGAAGCCCGAACACGACCATGAAGCTGCTGCTCGTGCTGACACTCTTATGGCGCGAGGCGTTGTGCGGCTCTCCGAGCGTCCAGATCGGTAGGAAATGTCTTCTCTGTCATCGCTCCACCGTCCTCATCTGTCCCTCTCCCGTCCATCCGTCTGTCCTCCTTGTCCCCATCCCGTGTCCTCCTGCTGCTGCTGAACGGGGCCTGTCTCGTGTCTGTCCTCCTTGTCCCATTCATGGTGTCTTCGTGCTGCTGAGCGGGGCCTGTCTCCCGTCTGTCCTCCTCGTAAGGAGAGGCCTCCTCCTGACTGACTGACTGCGCGGCGCTGCTGCTGCTGCTGCTGCAGTGTTCTCATTATGTCAACCTTTTCATCTCTTATATTTCTGTATGTGCTTATATATGCGCGTGCAGCTTACTACCAGAGCAGCGTGTGGTGCGTGTACGCGCGCACGGATATGTGCACGTTTGTTGTCTTCAGCTGTGTTATCTGGCACACAGCTATTAAAGGCAGGTGTTTCCAAAATAAGTCCAATCCAGACCTATTTCCTGAGCTCCATTCTCTGTTGGACAGCAGACGCAGGTAGCCTCTACAGCAGCACCTGAGATCATGGGTTGAATTTCCACATGCTATTATATTAACATATATGAATAGGCTGTAAGTAGGCATACAATTAGCCTACTTAAAGTCGGGATACGCAGAATATTTTTGGCATCATCGGGCAAAAATTCCATAATAACCTTTCAGCATATTGTAATTCAAGTGTTCTGAGAGAAAACTAGGCTTCTGCTCCTCCTCATGGCTCTGTTTTCAGGCTTTAGAAAATCTAGCCCGTGACGGGAGACTTTGACCAATCACAGGTCATTTCAGAGAGAGAGCGGTCCTATTGAGCGTTCCTATTGGCTGTGCTCCAGCTGGTGGGCAGTCCTTGATATTTCCTCAACTGTTTTCAACATGGTCCCAAAGTTTCTCATTTTACAGCGAAACGGTACACTACAAAATGTTTCTGAAAACATTTCAGGCCAGAAACAGGCATTACAGTAATAGAATATTGATTCATATTTGATCAGCGCTGCCTAGTTTGACCATTTGATCGGAGATTGCGAGTGATTGACAGCTGCTCAGAGATGGCAAGGCTCCAGCTTGGCTCTGATAGGTTGTTTTCTTCCGGTCTGTGAAATCTTGCAGATGCCGTTAGGAGCACCGGAGGACACAGAGGAACATGATTTTTTTCAGATTATCTGACTAGGGATGTCACGAGAACCGATACTTCGTTACCAAGTCGATTTAAAAAAAAGTGACGGTACTCTTTTTCTACAGTACCGAAGGTACCGTACGATGCCTGTAATGGTCATTGGTAGTGATGTGACAGTGAGGAAAATTTTCCCACCGGTTAATAAACTTGTGACAACACCGCTGTTGCCGATTACACCGGACATTTTACAAGAAAAGATGACGGTCAACATGTGCAGAGCGCTGACTCTGATCTTTACCGTCAGGTGGCGGTGTGTAAAATAACTTTTTTGAATCATGTTTGCTCCAATTCTCCCCACTGCTGCTTTAATTAGTTGATATGGTGAATGGTTAGATATTGGGCAACATTGTCATTCATTTGGAGTCGTGGATCTGAACACCCAACAAATGTCCAATGTTCACTCTCCTTTTAGTTCTGTTTTTTTGTTGGCACGAAATCCTGAGAAAACTATCCGGCTCTTCTCTGCTAAATGCTCCATTATGTTCACCAGCTGGTTGCTAACTTTGTCTACTGTTTGGTGATTGGCAGGTAGAATACAGTAGTTTTTTTGTTTGCTTTTTTTGCTGTTAACAGCTGCCTGCTGCAGTTGAAAACCAAAGGCCTGTCACAATATTTTGTTCCATGATATATTGTCCCAGAAATAATTGCGATAAAGATATTACAGTATTGTCATTTTAAGACCATTATGCCACTGATGTAATGATATTTTAGCATAATAATGCAAGTACACCTTTCAAAGAGCAATGAACCTTTAATTCTTAGGAATATTTAGACATTGAAATTGTACTGTGAAAAAACATTGTAAAGAAATAAAACATAAATGAGATATGACTCTGTTAACATAAATGTCCAATGTCTGCGCAATGATCAAGTCAGGTAGGGAAGACACTGCTGTTTATTCTGGTTGATCATGTTGGCTAAAATGTTGGTGAAATTCTTATGTGAACAAACATGCATGTAACCACAATGGGCTATATCTATATGTCCATATATTGTACGACAAATTCATGACGTAAAAATGATCGAGTTCATGTCCATATATGGTACGATAAGTCAATATAGTAAAACTTATGGAGGTCATCTCCATATATTGTACAGTAAGCCGATAACGTAAAAATGATCGAGGTCATGTCCATATCTCGTACGATATCATACAGCTTTATTGTCATGACCATGTTCAGATAAAGTATTGCAATAGCACTTCATAAATACTGACATTAATTCACAATATATTAGAATACTTACAAAAAGTGAAAACAATAAGTCAATAACGTAAAAATGATCAAGGTCGTGTCCACATATTGTACGATAAGTCAATAACCTAAAAAAGATAAAAGTTATGTCCATATATCGTACGATAAGTTGATATTGTAAAAATAATGGACGTCATCTCCATATATTGTACGATAAGTCGATAACGTAAAAATTATCGAGATCATGTCCATATCTCGTACGATAAGTAGGTAATCTAAAAATGATCAAGGACATGTCTGTATATCGTACGATAAGTCAATATAGTAAAATGAGGTCATGTCCATATATGGTACGATAAGTCGATGACGTAAAAATTATGAGTCAATATTGTAAAAATGATCAAAGTCATGTCCATATATCGTATAATTAGGCGATATTTTAAAAATGGTCGAGGTCATGTCCATTTATCGTACGATAAGTTGATAACGTAAAAATGATCAAGGTCCTGTCTATGTATCGTATGATGAATACGAAAACGGAAGTCAATATGTCAAATGTCAATAATGTAAAAATGATATAGGTCATATCCATATATTGTACGATAGGTAAATGTTGTGAAAATGTTGGAGGTCATGTCCATACTGTATATCGTACGATAAGTCAATAATCTAAAAATGATTAAGGTCATGTCCATATATCGTACGATACGTCAATATAGTAAAATGTGGTCATGTCCATATATCGTACGATAAGTCAATAACGTAAAAATTATGGAGGTCATATCCATATATCGTACGATAAATCAATAACGTAAAAATTATCAAGGTCATGTCCAAACATCGTACGATAAATCGATAACGTAAAAAATGATGGAGGTCATGTCAATGTGTCAAGCGATAAATCTAAATAATAAAAATGATCGAGTTCATGTCCATATATCGTACGATAAGTCAATAACGTAAAACTTATGGAGGTCATGTCCATATATTGTACGATAAATCAATAACATACAAATTATCAGGGTCATGTCCATATATTGTACAATAAGTGGATAACGTAAAAAAATTATCAAGTTCATGTACATGTATCATGCGATAAATCAAAAACATAAAAATGATTGTCATTCATGTCCATGTATTGTACATTAAGTCGATAATAAAAAATGATCAAAGTCATGTCCATGTATCGTACGATAAGTCGATAACCTAAAAAAGATAAAAGTTATGTCCATATATTGTACGATAAGTCGTTAACTTAAAAATGATCAAGTTCGTGTCCATATATCCTAAGATAAGTCAATAACGTAAAAATGATGGAGATCATGTCCATATATTGTACAATAAGTCAATAATGTAGAAATGATCAAGGTCATGTTCATATATCATACGATAAGTCAGTAACGTGAAAATGATCGAGGTCATGTCCGTATATTGTGCGATAAGTCGATATAGTAAAAATGATCAAGGTCATGTCCATATATCATACATTTAGTTGATATAGGAAATATAATAGAGGTCATGTCCATATATTGTACGATTAGTCGATAACGTAAAAATTATCAAAGTCATTTCCATATATCATACAATAAGTCAATAACGTACTGTAAATTGGAAGGAGGCCATGTTCATACATGGTATGATAAGTTGATATTGTAAAAATGATCAAGGTCATGTCCATATATCGTAAGATAAGTCGATAATGTAAATATGATCGAGGTCATGTCCATATATCATACGATAAGTCAATAACGTAAACATGATCAAAGACATGTCCATATTTGACCTGCTCCATCATTTTGAGTCACTTTGACTCAGAAACACATTTTGAGTACTATGTATGTCTGTAAAGAGGAAAGTCTCAGCGTCATGGAAATACCAAGATTATCTTTCTACACCAAATAGTCTATGAGATATACTCTTCCAACGTTTGACATCAAACGTTACTTTTGAGAAAAAGGGCATTAGAGATAATAATTCATATTGAGCCATTTTTCACATGGATTTAACACATGTAGTAGGGCTCAAGTCTAAATGAACACAATATTTTTTGGTCAAAAGTGACACCCAACATTTCATAATTTAGCCTAGGACTGGGCGATATGGCCTAAAAATAATATCGCAATATTTTTAGGCAATATCGCGATAAGCGATATATATCGCGATATTTTCAAATATCCTCTAAGCACTTCATAAATGCTCGATTTAACCCTTTGTTGCATACAATCACATCAATATGATGATTCTTGTAGTCCCTGCAGCATATGTCTGCATTAAAACCTTCTTGTTTATATTCATTAGTGGTTTCTATTGGAACAATTTTAATCTTGCATGCAAAAAGGGGGAAATCACAAGTTCAATTTAACAAAACAGTATCCAACTGTATTCACTTTAACCAAATAGTTATCTGGCAATGCATGATTTATATATTTTTATAAATACATAACACACACACCGTTTTTAATGGCGTGTAATGTGTAAAGTATCTTATTGTTATGTTTACCAGTAAGCTATTATAACATTGCTGATAATAAAAAATATTATTTTCCCACTAGTGTAGAAAGACTCACCAATCGCGAGGTGCAGCCTGTGGCCAAAAGAGTCTGGTCCACTTATTCAGGCTCACAGCTTTGGTTCTGTTAGCTGGACGTTCATATTTTGGATCAAGTGTCTTAATGAGTCTTTTGAATCTGGGCTTTTCAACTACGCTGACCAGCGTTGCGATGTAGTTTACAGCGGCCGTGATTTCTTTCCATTTTGCACTTTTTTGTCATATGGGATTGCTTTGGAAAGCGAGGA